>OMKZ01013305.1:3099-26810 GCA_900302535.1 Neoniphon sammara
TGCACTGCCCTCGCAGTTGAGTTCCACCTTTTTTGTTCTGTCAATCATGACAATAATTAACAATTAGAGAATCATCTTTTGCAGCTTTCTCAAGAATGGTTCATCCAAACAACTTCACACTCGGCACTGCAATGCCTCAGGGCCTCAGCAATACACCCCCGCCAAGTGTGAAGTCAATTGGACGAACGGCTGTCGAGATAATCGAAGGAAAGGATACGTACATACATACAGACAGACGGAGATTCCTGGATTTATAGTAAGATGCAAAGAAATGTAATTGGTTCCATTTTGAAAGAGCAATGGCCAATGGGGAAACTCCAACACGCAGCTGACCAATGGTTTAACCTCATCAGTCTGTCAGTCATTAAGTCAGTCAGTCAGTCAGAGAAAGATATTCGCGTTTGTAGGGCTGGCCCTGCTGTTGTGGTCCAGCCAAAAAGGAAGAAATTGGGGCCGGTGGGGCTGGGGGAGACACATCAAATAATTTGACATTTGCCACAACAAAACCTTCTGACTAACAGAGGGTGCATCAGTGACACAAGTGACTCACTGTTCTGCTCGATTGGTTGAAAACAGCAACAGTAGCTACATAAGCACTGCAGTCACACAGCAGTTCAGTGCTTGTTATATTGTTTAATCAACCGACTGTCCATCCCTGAGCCAGATGACCCACAATACAGCATGGACCATAAACATAGACCAACAGTGTCACTGGACAGAAACTATTTGACTTATATTAAAGAGTGACTAGAGCTTTTTAACCCAAATGACCGAGCAGAAAAGCAATCAAAGGGAAATCCAGGTTAAACTTAACCAAGCCTAACCCTAAATATCAGCATGCACCCTGCTAATCATCTGTATCTACTGATCTCACAGCCTAATTACAGAAATAATAGCTTTCTTTGCCAGGAGAGCAAAAAGAGTGGAATATGAGGAGGAGGTGCGGTGACCCGTTTGAAAAAGCCGATTACAACACAACAGCAGTGACAAAGATGAATATTAAGTGCCGACGGGAGAGCTGAGGATGACAAACTCCCTCCTGACAGGAACACTTCCAAAGACACACTTTATGACAGAAAAATGCCTGTTGTGCCATCCAACCAGACAGTCCAATCTGAAAAACTGCAGTCGCTGGCCTGGGATTCAGTTCTATCACAATAAACCATAGAAAGAAAATTAAGGATATGGAATACACAAACGTCTTTTAAGGACGGTGTCCCCAGCCGTTAAGCAAGCCTGCTTCCTGCTACCTCATTATCTATCTCATATTTGTAGCCATCTTCTGAGATTCCCACAAATCAACTGCCCCTTCTGCTGCTGGGCTCGTTGATTTCTGAATGTTAAGTCCCATGTTGAATTTGATAAGACTGCTTCTTCTAATGCTTTTCCCCTGTTCAAATTTAATATAAAAGGCTAAAAAACATTAAGGAAAATAAAAGTATAGCGCCTGAACACAATGTAAGCAAGCAAAAGCAGCCAGTAGTTTCAATGAATTTGTCCAAACTTGCAGCGAGCAGCAGCATATGAAGCGAGCGGCGGCTTTGGTGGCTTTGTCTCAATTCCAGCAACATGTCACAGGTGTACCAAGCCTCTAAAGCTCCGCTATTGGCTGGAAACTGCAGTGAACTTCCTGTTGTTCACAGTGGGGAGAATAGAGATGATGTATAGAGGCTGATCTTAGAAGCAGAGAAGCGTTTGGCTGTATGATGTTTACAGCACAAGATACATGGACCTAAACAAAAAAAGGGGCATGGGTGGAAACTGCAAAGATTTTAAATTCATGTTATTAACATTGTGCTCACTCATTTTTGCCAGGAAAAAAAAGGAAAAGCGCACAAAAGAAGTAAACTCCCACTCTGCAAAAAGAAGGCTTACGTTTTTGACACTACAATGCTGTCGGTGCATGTCAGGACATCTTCCAAGGTGATGCTATCGTGTAATCGCTCGCTCACTTCTAGTGTGAGTTAGGTGTTACGGTACAATTTTTCCATGAAGCCAATCATTATTATTCAGTGCTATTTGTTTGTTCAGATTTTGTTTTTGTCCCATTGTTTTGTCTGAGAGTCAAAGATATGATACTTTGGCTGCTATCATATCGGTTCATATCTTTTGTATCCAGAGCACACTTGTATCTGTGTGTGTTGTGTATACAGTATATATGTGTGTTAGAGGTAGGACTATTAACAGAAGTCATGGTTTTGTATGCATTTTCGATATCTGGGCCACAGTTCGGCAAGTTTTCAGTACGCCTGGGAAAACTGTCTGCCGGTGGCACTCGTTCCCGGGAACACCACCATTCATTTTCCCATTGACAGACACAAGTTCTTCTGGGTAAACTAGCTGGATGAGTCATGTGAGTGTTATGGCTGGGAGCAGGTGATGACTCTGCCGGTCTGAGCCACTTCTCCAGTTTATTTCATGTTCAGCTGGACATTGAAGATTGCACAAGTCCGCTGGCACTAGGAAGAGACAAAACTCCCTCTGCTGCCCTCCCACTTTGGTTCCTGTCTGCCTCGCTCTTTATCTTCTCTATCTTCTGCTCCCTCTGCGGTGAGGCGCTGAGGCCGCGTCGTCCTGCTCGAGCCGGCTGTCCCCGCTCTGTCTTATCAGTGGCCAGGAGCTTTCAACAGAGCTGCCTGCCGTCTCCCAGGGCCCATTTCAGGTATTTTAGGCTTGGCAGCGGAGGCTGACGGCAGATCAGCCTGATGGGGTCTATTGTCGGATCAGATCCCCTGGCTGCCTGGCTGAGTCGCCTCCCTCTCAGCAAACAGCATCCACACATGTCAGCCAGGAGCGGCCTATCACTGCTCACCCACATCAGCTCAGTTGCCCCGCCTGAGTCATCATCGGCGGGCCGCAGCGCAACCTCTGCTCTGTCTGCAGCGTCACACACGGGAAAACAGAGGCGGCTCCGCCAAGAATTAGCAATATTACTCCTGTGATGTTTTGCTTCTTTTTTGTTCCTTCTGAAGCCATTTTACCATCAATGTTTTGCATCATTTTTCTCCCACATGTCAATTCTAAGGATGAAAACTTGTTATTGTTAATTACCGTATTTCCTCAAATAGTGGCTGGGGTCTTTATTTAGTTCAACTGCAGAGGGTACTAGGCCTTTATTGGAGGCAGACTTTTTTTGCGAGAGGCCTTTTCTTTCTAATTCCCTCTGTTTGATAAGTATATTTGCTCATATTTTAGTATGAAGCCTCTTTGTTTTCTGATCAGCTTGTGTTTTTGGACCGACCAAGAGAGACAGGACGCGCTGGCACTCATTGTGCTTGTTTTTCCCCCTCTCCCGGTCAGTTTTTTCTCCCCTCTCATGTTTTTTTTTTCCTTATTTTATCCCTGGTCTGTATTTGGAGCTGACCTTTATTTGTTTGCGTCGACCATACCTGTCCTGATGTCGAAATATGGTAATCTATTGATTCATTTTTAGATTAACCACTAGTCTGTAAAGTGTATGCCCATGAGAAGTGATCAGAGTCCAAAGCGATGTCTTCAAATTGCTTCCTTAGTCTGAGCAGCAGCCAAAAAAACCCAAAGTATTATTTTTATAATGATAAGAACAGAGAAAAGGAAGACAATCTTAGCATTTTAGTGGAGCTGGAATCAGACATTTAGCATTTTTACATTTTTACTGAGCCAAACCCTTCAGCCACACAGGAAGCCAGGCAAAATTTCTTGGATGGATGCATGTGAAAATAAGCACCGAAACTAGTGTGACACTGAACACCACTAGACACAAAAGAAAGCAGCAGGGCAGCAAACCCAGCTGCTATGATTGTTACGATGCATTGTAGATTACTTGAGTTGCCACATGTTAACCCTTCTATGTCATGCTTTGAAGCAGCAGCATCTTTTATTAACCTTTTGGTCAAATGTCATTGTAGTGGAATTGTGTGTGTGTGTGTGTGTGTGTGTGTGTGTGTGTGTGTGTGACAGTCTCTGTGTGTGCACACACACACACACACACAAACACACACACACACACACACAGGCTTTAAATCCTCCATCAGTATGCTTCATAGGCCTGCAGTAAGTGAAGGGGAGAAGAGGGAGGGAATGCAAGCAGTGTAGGTGAGGAAGACGGAGGAAAGAGAAGTGATGGGGAGATGAAGAAGAAGAAAAAAGACTGTTGGTTTGAAGGGGTGGGGGGTGGGGGGGCTGGGAAGGCAACCGGTGTTTGCAGATGAATGAAGCTGCCATGAGGATCATGTGAAGAAAGGCGGAGGGTAAATGAAAGACAAAAGAGGAAGGACAGACGGAGGCCTCGGGCGTCTCCAGCCATGTGTGCTATCTGCATTTGTGTGGAAGTTGTGTGAGATCATTTGTAACACGCTTGTGTGTTTTTTTCCTCATAAACATCCCTCCTACACAGGGACTTTCTGGCAGGCAATAAAGAGAAAAAGTCAAGGTGCTGAAAAACAAACATCACTTCGACTCATTTGACTTTCGGAGCGACCATCTGACTAGCAGAAGGCATTAATAGCTTGATGGTCTTGCTAAGCAGGAGATATAGCAGCTGGCATCTTATTGGCTGTGCAGGTGGGACTTCCCACTGTGCTGATTGGCTGAAAACAGCTACTGTTGCCACCTTTGAAAATAGCTGCACAACTTTCCTGACTGATTGTATTTCTCAAAAGTGACAAGCGGCAGATCTAAGTATTTTTTCAGCAGGGTTTTTTTTTTTTTTTTTTTTTTTTTGTGCGTGTTCATTTCAGTTTCAAAATTGCAATTATAGCCTATTCTAACTGGCTTTAAGAAGCTCTTGAAAAGTCTTGAAATTTAGCTTGATGAAACTTGCAGACAACCAGACGGCTGATATCATTAATATGCAAATTTGCACTTGACCTCATCTGGCCCTCGTGACAAAGGACTCGCCAAAGAGCCATTTAAAAAACCCTGATCTATCCTGGGAAGCTTTGGGAAGTACTGAATCCCATTGTAGCTGTGCCATGCCTCCACATTCATAAAGTTGAACAAATTCTCACCTGAAAACTAACTTCCTAAAATGTTGTTACTTGAGGTTTGGGAGCTTTTTGGCCTGTAGGTGGTGCTGTGGTGGGCCAATCAGCTTTATATTCAAAATGCTGGACCCCAGTGTCGAAATTCATCATTCCCCCAAGTTTCACCCAAAACAGCAGCAGAGGATTAGAAATCACGTGTGACAGATGGACGGAGCCCAATCCATAGTCCCTTCTAGAGGTTGACTGATAGTGGATTTTTAAAGGCCGATATAATAATGATAGTTTGGAGCAGGAAAAGGCCCATAGCCGCCTATCCCCTCCCCTCCTGCAAAAAAAAAAAAAAAAAAAGACATTGTTGAAAATGAACAATCTTTGATTTTGTTACAAACTGGAATTAACTGTTGAACTGAACATCTTAGTCAAAGTAGTGTAATAAATGCTGAAATAAAAAATAATCTGGACCACTGAGCATGTGAACATCAAAGTGAAAGCAATAAATACATAAATAAATATGTAAATAAATAACACCTTTCAGACAAATTTTCCTAAAGTTAAAAACAAATAGTTAGATCATTACAAAAGATTTTGGTAATTATTAAGCCCATGTTTGGAGAGGAGCAGTGGTGATAAAACACTACATAATTCAACACACACAACTCAAGTAGTATCAGCGAGTGAAGAAAAGCGAATTACATTTTTACCACCATCACATCAGTCTCTCTTTTTTCTCACCACAATGTCACCTAGAGCTTGTGATGTTGTCATGCATAGTGCTCTTTACTTCTGCAGTAACTTTAGTGTAGTTGTCTACTTTTGCACATGCTGTTTTTCATAAACCAGTTTGTTGTCACTCCGAATTAAACATTAACGACTACATCAGTGAATTATATAGTTGGAATATGTTTTACATAAATGGGCGATGCGCTGTGGCTGAGTGGCCACATTACACTTGTTGTGCATCCTGTTTGGAGAATATCCTAAAGTATAATTTGATGGATTACTTTATGGTTGGTAACAGAATATCCTTTAGTGTGGTTTCAGACTACAGTGGATTATGTTGTTGGACTAGACCTACATAACCCTACGGCTAGATTAATGCATTGAAGAGTTTTTTTTGTTGTTGTTGTTTTACCATAGAGTGGAAAATTGCTATCTGATTAGCTCAGTTGCAAATCTTAGTCTACATTGAAAAACGTAGGCAAATTTTTCGCATTCATGGCTGCATATCACAACAGTTAGCAAAACGTGTGCCTTTGGCCTAACATCAAGTTGTATAGATTATTATCAGGAGTTTGACATGCACACAGACATTTTAGCTAAACTGGCTCTCAAAGGTTAAAATTTCATTTTGCCCATAGTTGTTCTGGAGTTGCTCTTGTGACTAGCTATATTCTAACGACCATGCTTGCTAGCAAAACAGAGACACATGCTTTCAGCAGAGCAGCAGTAAGCCTTCAGTCTAATGTACTGATAATAAAGTTACTCTGATAGAACATAACCAACAATCTTCTCATGCTCATAATATACGAATAAAGCAGTCTTATATGAAGATAACTTCCATTTAAATATAAATAATCTCAGGTACACAATGGCATTACCTTCACCTTCTGTAAGGAGCCTCTGTGCAGTAAGGTGACACGCACCCTTGCATGACTGGTGGAGGCTGCGCAGCCATCGGCCACTATCAGAGCAAAGTTCTGCTGATACCGATAGTTTATATAATGTCCTATTGGTGCAGATTAATCGGTCCACCTCTAGTCCCTTCCCTGATCTTCAGTCATGGGGGACAAAAAAGAGAATCTCATGAAGGAACTATGTAATCCCTTCCTTTCTTGATCATCTTTTTAATCTAAAAAGCTTTCCCACTGGTTTTGGGATGTGAAATTGAAATGAATCAAAAGAGGGCCGGTGGCTTTGTCTCAGAAGGATTGAGGCTAAATTACAGTGGGCAGCCATGATGATTACCAACCCTCTGCTGGTTCAGAGTGTGAAGGACCTAAGAAGAGCAAAAATGAAAATGCAAGAACTCCAGTGCCTTAAGTCAGAGCAACTGAATCCATTCAACTTCTTTCTCAAGGTGCATAGCTCTAGACAGAAACTGAAAACAGCTGCTAATCTGAGCGACTGGTTTGCTGTAATCACACAAACCTATTCATTAAACCCTACTAGAGGGTCATCAGACCACTGAATTACATGATCAGGTTAGCATGCAAGTGATCCAACAAACTGCCCTTTTCAATCAAATTTCAGCCTTGTTTATGTTTAGTATCTTTCATCATAGTATCTTTCATCATCTTTGAATGTCTCTGTCTTCTTTCATCTTGAATCAAAGTACTGGTACAAAAATTTACGAAATAAAGGAATACTTCAACATTTTGGGCAAAATACCATTTTTCTGACTTACCCAGGCTGAGACAAGATGATCGATACTATTTTCACTTCTGTATATTGTGTAAATAAGACAGCATCGGAGTTGCTGTAAGGTTTATTTATTTTTTCACTTTGACAGAGCTAAGCTAATGACTCCTGTAGACTTCAAGTCTTTATGCTAAGCTAACACAAAATGCTACCCATTGGAACCGAAGCAGTGGACATACAAAGGTGAAATGTTGGAGTATTCCTTTAACAAAGGAGTAAACCATTTGAATTAGAGCCCTGCACCAGTCTGAAATTCATGCCCCATGACCCAGCCACAATGTTCCTAGCTGATTCCAACCCTAACACAACCAGTTTTGTCAGAACCCAACTTGAACCCCAAATCAGGTGTGCATATACACAAAAAACAAGGAAAAGTCTCTAAGATAAGAACAACCTTTGGTGTACAAATATATAATGTCAAAAATAAAATACATAGTCTAAACCTACAATTTAATCAGCCAAAAATACACTAAGCCAGATGTCTCTATTATAAAATTTGGCCTGAATCTCCCAGCTCATGAACCAACAGGATGACCGCATAACACACTGGTGCAAATGATTCTGAGCTATAATGATGTATTGAGGTAAATCCTTCATTTTAAGACTATTGTTTTTATAGCCATGAGCTAAAATTATTGTGCTCCCTGTTGCAATCAGTCAAGGTATGTAACATTAAAAGTTGTCAAATCAACAAGAGTAGCTTTTAAGGAGTTAGTTTGAGTTTTCTCTAGTCACGTATGAGGTTAGACCTCATCCAGACTCAAGTGGAGGATTATTATTCCCTATTGGCTGAGCACCAGTAGGACTCAGCCCTCTCCTTTCACTCAGCCCTTTGTTTTGGTTTATCTGGTTTAATTGGCTTAATCGGTGTCCCTCTGAGGGCCAGCGGGCCTGATGCTGCAGAATGGAAACACAATGAGAACTGGGAAGAGGAGGAAGAAGCAAAGAGTATCAGAAGAGAGGAGAAGAGAAGAGAAGAGAAGAGGGGATTATAGGAAAGAATGATGGGTGGGGGGGTGTGTGCAATATGACCTGAAATCCATATCACAATATTTGTGCCGGAACAATTAGTCAATCGAATGATTATCAGAAACAGGATCTTTTATTGATTCCCATAGGGAAATTGAGTAACTGAGATTAGTTAGTGGACAGAAACTTAATCGATTTTAATTGTCATAATCAATGAATCATTTATCAAATAAAACTGGTCTTGAAAGCTCCTCTGATGTGATTTTATTAAAATATGGTGCCCAAATATATATCCAGTGAATTTGCTCACCATTATGATGAAAAACCAAATTTGGACGTTTTGTAAATTTGTGGTGAATGCCATCAATGCCAATTGAATCAAATAGTCAAATAAGGTACTGGAAGAAGCTCAAAACATACCTAAGCACTAAATATACTGTATTCTCAAAAGACAAAATTATTACAGCATTATTATACCAAGTAAGTTACGATCCTGCAAGGTTCATAAAACCCCTCCAATAGCCAGGACATCATGTTTAAAAATACATGGTTGATAAAGGGTGCTTTTCCTAATTTATTTAAAAGCAGATTTTTCAGACATCCAAGATTGTGAGTAGGACAGTGGAGCGCTGCACCCAACCCCCACTCTCCCTTCCTCCTTATCACTGCTGGCCTGGAGCCTGAATAGAGAAGGCCTATTTAAATGATCTGCTAAGTCTTCAGTCATACAACCATACCAAACATTCCTCTCACATTGTTCCCACCATTCTGCCTGATAGACCACAGGAATCTCCTATTCACAGCTGGGGTGCTAGTCCATTCCTGGTTGGCATCCTGGGTTGGTATGTATAAACTTTTGTCTTAGGACACCAAAAGTAGGACCTTAGGCACTTTGTATAAAAGTGCTGAATCCAGTAAGTGCCATTCTTCAATGCTGATTCAACTCTGATTGACACTCTGCTGTGAAATGAGATGCCATCCAAAAATGGCCAATGACTTACCCAACAGCAGCCTCCACAGAACAGCCCACTGCATCAACAGCAATACATCTTAGCAAATACATCCAGCTTTTGGTCAAACTTAGATTTAAAAGGGAATAATGAGATTTTACACAATTTTCTTGTAAAGAAAGATTGGATTTCATCCCATCTTAAAGCTCATAAAATTGTTGTACATCAGCCATAAATCCTAACAGCCATACAGTAGATGAAACAGAGAATGGATCCAACCAGGCGCAAGGCCAACTGGTCCTGAGAGAAACTCTGTGTTGGTGTTGAAGTGGAAACACAAAATTAGAGGGACATTTGGTCCAACACTGTCTAGTAAATAAAAAAACTATCCATTGTTATTAATTCAGCATTTCTTTCCACTAAGCATCAGAGTGAGAACAGATGGTACAATATTCTATTCACCTCTCACAAGGACACTGCCAGATAAAGAGAGCCTCAGAGCCACCAGTAATTCACTGGCCTTAAACATAAACTTCTGAGTTCCATCATAATTGATAAAAAGATCAATGCCTAAGTAACATTTTTCTTGGTTTTAATAGGTGGTCTTTTCATTTTTTTCCACTCTCTGGCCTTGAAGATTCGCAACACCCTGCAAAGTGAGGGAGCAACAAAGAAAGCAGCCATTCTGGGAGGAGGAAAAAAAAAACTGCAGTTTTCACATTTAAAGTCAAACATAATTTGGACTTTTTGGCAGCACAGATCCATTATATTGCAAACATGAATTAGAGATAAGCCAGCTAAAATTAATATTATGCACTGAAAATGGAAAAGACGAAAAAGTATTAGTCATCTTTTGTTCAATTTTCATTTTCTTATTTGGAAAACTAAAGGACTGGCTGCTGTCATCTTTTGTTGAATAAAAACTGCCATGCGACATTCATGGTCTATGCTCCTCCTCATTCAACACGCCTGTTTACCCAAAATGTAAGTTGCCAAAGTGATGCTCTGTGTGACGCCCTCTGACAGATAGACCCATTCTCAATGACATTGTCATCATCACAATAATCATCATTGCCATCTTCCTCAAGGAGTGGGAGGTTGTCACTGGCTTTTTCAGGGGTGCACCTTATTTTCCAATGCAGAATATGAAATTTTCTCTTCTGCTGCCTGTCCACCACACTTCTTTGTTTGAAGTGACAGGGCGATTATTAAAGGAATACTCAAACGTTTTGGGCAAAATGCCCTTTTTCCAACATACCCAGACAAGATGTTTGAAACTAGTGGACGTACAGAGGTGAAAACAGTATCGATCATCTTGTCTCACTCTGGGGAAGTCGGAAAAGGGTATTTTGCCCAAAACGTTGGCATATTCCTTTAAAACTGACTGTACAGACCTACCTAATAAGGTCATGCACTCCTGATATTGGATGGCGAGTGAGTAGCCAAAGTTTCAAAAAGCATCCTGAGTTACCAAGCATGACGTCCTCAAATCAAACACTCAAATTGTACATCAATCCTGGCAATTAGGCAGCAAGTCAATTATTCTGTACTAGGCATTAAATACCACTTTGTATCAATGATGTGATATCTCTTATTGTTTACAAAGGTCTCCATTCTTACGTGGAGCTATAAAACATGCAGATGGTCTGATGGTCAGTGGGGAAATCAATGCCTCAGTATGTTAGGTTCGATTTTACCAGTTGCCAATAAACAAAGTGTCATTATGACTCAGTATAACCATGCTCAACACATATGAACGTTTGTGCAAAATTCTTATTCTGAGTGTCTTTTATACATACATGCTCTCGTCCTTCCCAGCAGATTTCAAGCCCTCCCCCAGTACCTTCCCTCACAATATGCAAATTGCTCTTCCTGAACGTAGGCCTCATTTTAACCATCCTTCTTGTCTATTAGCTAAGCAAACAGGACGCACCGTTTGGGAGGCGTATGGAGATTATGCATGTGGCTTGGAGAAATATTTCCATTTACAGACTCAATCCGCCTTCGGAGCAATCACATTTTAATCCATCCCCAGTGCGTCTTTGGTGAACCTACACCTGAATTTTGTGTGGATGAGCACGATGAGATTATCCGTTCACTCCAGATGCATTTTAATGCCAGGTATAAATGGGGTCTCAGGGTTTTCTGCCTAGTGTAATTTACTATTTGTGTTTATCTACTTAACCTCTATTTATCTGGCTAATACTTACATACCCATGCTCATCTCATTTGGCAAAACTGGAGAGTAAACCATACAGGTTTTAAACTGCATCGCTTGCGACCCCTCCCACCCTGCTGACAACTACCAGCATCACAAACTGTCAACCTATGGCAAACACTGGGCTGGCTTTTAAGATTTTTTCATGCCAAGATTGGTACATAGAAGTCAGTGCAGAAACAATACTTTGTGGGACTGAAAATCTTTTAAACCGTTCCTCTGTGTTGCCATCTCTATAAAAAATTATCTTAATATGGTAATGAATAAAATAAATGTTGCAGAGGCATTGAGCATTAAGGACGCTCAGGCAGACGTGCTGTATATGTGGATCATATAACCAGTGTACTGCATCATCACGTGGATCATAAAGCAGAGAAGGTTAGTAGAAGGGACTGGGCGGGTAAGGGTGGCCTTGATTAGCTCTTTCTCACATAACACAACATCAAGTGAAATAAAATGTGGTATAAGGCAAGATGATTACGACATAGGAAAAAACTAAACAAGTACTATCAGTCTTATTTTTTCGTATCTTTTCTCCATTTTTGATTGTTTTCCGGGGAAATACTGAGTAATTTTAAAATTTGAGGCCCCTTTCATTAGGTAAATAAAAAAAACAACCTGAAAATGGAGTTGTTCTCCAGTTGGAGTGATCACCACTCTGCATATGCAGCCTGTGAGGGCGGTCGCGAGTGGGCGTCGATTCGTTTTAAGGGGTCTCGAGCGACAAAGCTTGAGAAGCACTGCCTCAGTTGAATCAGATTCAGCTGCTCAATATGACTATTTAACTGTTCTTTTTGTTTTTTTAAATTCATAGGCTTTTCAGCAATAATAAAGCACATTTGCACAAGTTTCAATGTTGAAAGACTGCATTACAAATAATCAAAGCAATCATAATCAAATGCACACAAGTCATATTCTGGAGCATTCAAAATTTATAAAATTCAGTAGGGCAACTGCATAAATATTTGAATTGCCTATACAGATTACATTGCCACCATGCAGCTTTGTCAGACTAATGAGACAGCACTTAGATGTTTCTAGTTAAAACAAAACAGTGTAATATTTCATTAAAAAAATCTTTTTTTAAAATGTATTTATTCATCTCACCTATCAAAATAAAGAGATCCGCATATAAACAATAAAATGTATCCTTGCTCATGTCAATAGACCCGTTTTGTAAGCTGTAGCAAGTGACCTGGTTGGGGCGACCGGTGGCTTGCTCCACTTCATTTCTTGGTTGTCCCTGCTGTTTTATTTTTCCAACTCCTCATCTTTGCATGAACTTTGCGAGCGTCTATGTTACTCAACAGCGACTGACCAGAAGCCAAAGAGGATTTTGGGAAACAGAATCAACTTGTGCCAATGAAGGTTAGAAATTTGCACAGCAGCGCTTTAAAAAAAGCTCTTCTAATTTACTTCTTTATTTTTAAAAATGTAATAATGTAAACGATTAAATTATTAAACAAACTAAAATGACTGCTCAGCTCAGAGAATGTGTGTGTTTGATAGATTATTTGACATGCCTTACACTGGTGCCTTGCACTAATGTCATGGACCAAATCAACCCTGCATGTAAATGTACAGCGCACTGTTGCCTTCACAACGAACCACGCCAGCAATGCTCTGATAAGAAAACACTCCAAGCGGGTGGACGGACCAAACCGAAGCCACATTTGCACCGCAGCCTTGCAGTCGGTGTTCTCCACCACACTGATGTGCCCTGAGGCTCTGGAGGTGTGATTCCTTTCTTAAAGACCACCTGCTCCTTTGTTGCACCAGCTGGCCAGCTATAGTTAGTGGCATAGCTGCAGCTAAACACAGAACACATTCACAATCACAATGCTTTCCTTTCAGCTTTTTATAGCCTTGAGAGCTGTGTGGAGACAGCCTTCTTGCTCCTCCACATGTTCAAAATCATGTAACTTAATTCTTGAGATGAACGGAATAGTTTCTACAAAGTATGTCCTAGAAATCCGAATGAAACAGACAGACATTAAGATACAAGTCCATATAAGATTTAAGCCAAGGAATATAGAGACATTTTAGTTGTTGAGGAGGAGCACTGTGAGGAGAAAACAACCTGTGATCACAATATCCCTTCTTACACATTCTGCAACTGGGATCACTTCTAGTGAATGTAATTGCAGTGAAGACAGCTGCAGGTTCATCCTGCAAGATGGCATCTTAAACAAAAACATGAAAGTTTAGGTTTGTCCTGGCTGTGTTGCTACAATGTTAGTTTATTTGTCCCACACAAATTCTGACCTGCCACTGATCAGGCTTTCATGAATCTGGGATAAGGGAATGATACAGGCCTACTTCTTGCTTCAGTGGACATCCCCAGGCAATGTAAATCCCATGTGAATACAGATTTAGGCTCTATGCTGTTAGGATGATTCAAAATTCAAGATTCAAGATTTGTCATCTTTATGCTCCACATAAAAACGAAATTGTGTTTCACACATCCACCAATCAGCAATTCAGTGCAAAACAATTGGTAAAAACTATAAAGCACTAAACTAATAAATAAGAGCACTAATAAATAAACTACAATTACACACATCCACACAGCGCTCAGTGTGGATGTCCTGCAGACACGGCAGTGAGGCACCAAGGATTTTTTTAGCAGTTCTCAATATCCTGTTCAGTTTGTGTCTCTCCTCTGCTGTGCTGTTACCAAACCAGGAAGAGATGCAGTAAGTGAGAATGCTCTCAGTGGTGCCTCTGTAGAACATGGTCATGGCTGGGATGGGGAGGTGCACCTTCTTCAGATGGTGCTGGTGACCAGTCTTCCTGAAGTCAATTACCATCTCCTTGGTCTTACTGGCATTGAGGGGAATGTTATGTGTTGTGCACCAGGCTGTCAGCTGCTCCACCTCTTTTCTGTAGGCCGACTCATCGTTGTTGGTAATAAGGCCGACAACTGTGGTGTCGTCTGCGAACTTTATGATGTGGTTGGTGTTGAAACTAGCAGAACAGTCATGCGTCAGCAGCGTAAACCATACAGGACTCAGTACACACCCTTGTGGTGATCCTGTGTTCACTGTGGTTGTTTTAGATCTTATACTACCTACTCTGACTGTCTGCCATCTCTCCATCAAAAAGTCCCTGATCCATCTGCACATGGCAGGATCCACACCCGGCAACAGCAATTTTTCAATGAGCTGTTGTGGCAATATTGTATTGAATGCCGAGCTGAAGTCGATTATCAGGATCCTGGCATAAGTGTTCTTAATTTCCAGGTGAATCAAAGTGAGGTGGAGCAGGGTGGAAACCTCCATAGACCGGTTCGCTCTGTAAGTGAACTGTGGCGGGTTGGGAGGCATGACTTGATGTGATTCACGACAAGCCACTCAAAGCATTTCATGGCTATGGGAGTCAGGGCTACAGGAAAGTAGTCATTCATGGAGGCTGGCTTTGGCATCTTGGGCAGAGGTATTATGGCGGCGCTTTTGAAACAGGTGGGCACTCTGGCTTGGCTGAGGGAGATGTTGAATATGTTTGTGAAGATGTCCTTCAGCTGTTCTGCACAGTCCTTCAGCACACAACCTGGGATGTGATCTGGACCAGCAGCCTTCCGAGGGTTGATGCTGGAGAAAACCCACTTCACGCTGTCTGCAGTCAGCTGGAGTGCCTGGTTGGTGGGAGGCAGTGCCCGCCTTTGTGCTGCTCTTCTGTCTGTAACCTCGAACCGGGAGAAAAAGGTGTTGAGGTCATCTGGTAGGGAGAGGTCATTGTCTGATGTCCGTACAGTAGGCTTATAGCCTGTAGCTGCCTGGAATCCCTGCCATAAGCATCTTGTGTCCTTGGTGTCAGTGAAATGGCTGAACAACTTTTTTCCATATCCTCTTTTAGTTTTTATAATTCCTCTGTTGAAGTTGTTCCTTGCTTTATTATATGTTTCAGTGTCACCAGATCTGAATGCAGCATCACAAAGCCTCAGCAAGGACCGGTCCTCCCCAGTTAGCCAAGGTTTATTGGTGGGACGCAGCTTGACAGTTTTTATAAAAGTCATATCATCAATGCATTTATTCATAAATCCCAACATAGTCTCTGTATATTGCTCTAGGTCTATACAGTCGTCAGATGTTGCTGCCTCCTTGAAGATGCTCCACTGTGTACAGTTTTGATGGTTTGGACTTAAGCAATACACTGACATGTTGAAATGTATTAATTCGTAGAAGAGGAATTTGCATTTATTTAGTAACACTAGGGCTGGGCAATATGGCCTATAAATAATATCACGATATTTTCAGGCAATATTGCGATACACAATATATATCTCAATATTTTGAAATCTCCTCTAAAGCACTTCATAAATGCTCAACCCTTTGATACCCTCTGATGCATAAAACCACACCAGTATGATGATTCTAATAGTCCCTGCAGTAGTGATGTGCGCATCGGCTCCCGACGTCATCCGAATCCGCATGCAAGCATAAACTATCCACATGCAACCCATCCGAAATAATTATTTTCTGATTTATAGACCCGCATCCGCATGGAACTGCATTTTACTCCACCTGTAGGCTATGCTGCATTTTAAATTATTTCAAGCAGCAACATTTAAGCTGTAAAACTATAAACTGTTGTTATAAACTTATAAACCGGAGTTAATCATTGAAGATACACTGCTAAGGTATCGTGTGTAAATGTGCACAGCATCTCTCTTAATGTGAATATCATTTCTGCTGCAGGGGATCTGCAAGATAGTATTTTATAAACTCAAAAACTCAATTGCACACCTGTCAATGCTCCTGTTTTCCCCAGGTTCCTCCTGGATTTCAAGGCCATCTCCCGGCGGCCTCCCATTTTACTTTTTCTCCAAGGAAACTCACGTAATTTGCACTGCCCTTAAACTTAATCCTCATACACGGATCCAAAAGTTTTGTATGTTTGTCTGCTGTTACCCAAGTTACCCACAGTTACCCCCGTTACCCACACACAAGCCACACACTTACATATCTGTCACTGCAACCTGGCAACCCCCACAACCCGATTCAAGCTATGGATTCAAGTGGCATCTGCACAGCTGTTCTCTGTGCAGAGAGCCAAGCCGCCACTAAATGTCCAAATGTAAGTAATGTAAAGGAATATACAGAAATATGAAGAAAAAGAAAAGCAGCTGGGGGAAACGCATTATTACATTGTTAGAAGTGACAGGTATGATCAATAGTAAATAGTCAGCACCGCCAAATAAATTCTTTCTCAGTGGGATATGTTTAAGCATGATGTGGTAAAATATTACACTGAAGTGGGCTGGTTTAAAATACATAAACGTTTATTTAAGTAAAAGTTCTTGTTGGATCAAATGAAAATGGCAACATCTATTTCTACAATAGCCTGAACACAGGCTGATATATTTAATCCCTTCAAATTAAAATTCTGAATGTTACCGCAAATAAGTCCCAAATGTCCCGAACACAAACAAGGCTGTCCAACATAAATAATAAACGCCCTTATATTCCTGCCTGACGAAAAAGGAAGCTTAAAATGTCACATTTTAGAGAATGTAATGAATATTAATATTTTCCTAATTAACGGTGTGTTATTTCAGCCACCCGTTAATAATCAGAATGTTTATTTTTATGACCCAGCCCGCCCAATCTGTGGATTATCCGCAGTGTCCGCCGACATAACTGCAATCCGCTCATCACTACCCTGCAACATATGTCTGCATTGAAACATTGGTTTCTAAGAACAAACATTTAAAATGTTGTTATAATTGTAAAGAAATCCAACATTTCAGTCACTCAGCCTAACAACAAAAATAATTTTAACAATTACTTTTTTTATATATATATATTTTCTGTATATTATCAGTCAGATTTTAGATTCACTTTAACCAAACAGTGTTCTAGCAATGTATGCGCATGCACACGTACACACAGTTTTTAATCACATGAAACAAGAAGTTCTCTCTCAGTGTTACCACTAGGTTGTTATAACATTGCTGATAGTAAAAATGAATATTATTTTCTCACTAGGAGGAGATAAAAACTCACCAACCGCAAGCTGCAGCTGATAGCCAAAAAACTGTAGTCTTGTTCACTAACTGGGGCCATGTCTTTGGCAATGTAGTTAGCTACTGTGGCCGTGATTTCTTTCCATTTTGGACTTTTTTGTCATATAGGACTGAGGAAAACGAGGAAGCTAGAGTCATCTATTTCTGGAAGTTCTGAGCTGGTTCCTTTAGCATTTTATTTGGTGCGGGCAGAGATGTGGACCTGGACCTGAGTTTCATGCATTCTCCGTTTTCCAGTGGGTGGCATTTCAAGTGGTGGAACAAGTTTGTGGTACTGCTATCTTTTGTGGCAATGGTTTTGCTGCATATTTCGCAGATAACCGTTGTTTGTTCAACATCTTGCAATACCCAAACCACCGCGAGATGCTGTTTCTTTTCGGAACCAATTCGTCTGACTCCATCTTCTGATACCATGTCGAAACTCAACATGCATAAACTCGCTTCGGCGCTTAATTCTTTCACTCTTTCACGGCTCTTTCCTTGTTCCCTCCGCTGCAGATACAAAAACACACACCTCACTTATACGTCACCATTTGCCCAGGAGAGTGGTCTGGACATATGTACATGAGTTTTTTTCTTGTTGTGTCTGTGAGAGAGAGAGAGCCATAGGAGAGGGCAAGAGAAGCAAAATGTAAAGCAAGTCTCATGCCGGCGGCTTTAAAAAAAAACCGATGTGACCATTTGTACTAGATCTTTGCCGTCATTTATTATATCCCACGCAGAACAATCCTCAATACATCGAGTATATTCAATATATATCACCCACCCCTAAGCAACACCCTAGCAACAACTTGCAGTCACCTTGCAACCAGCATTTTTCACAGTTCACTCAGTTTGATATTTTTGACAACAGTGTGTCCAGAAAAAGTATAACTGACTAAAATTGGAAATGCCAAGCCTTCCCCTTAATAAAACCACATTTTAGAGTCTATACTGAGAACTGTGACAGAACACAACATCGCTGCTGCAATCATGCACGCGCACACACACACACACACACACACACACACACACACCACAGTGAGTGACATCCACTGTTGGGCTGAGCATTTCACGGTCACAGCACCGACCACAGAGACAGAAAATGGGGAGAGAACGGCAGAAAAATTGGCGGACAACAACAGAGGATAGGAGGCAAAACATGATCAGTGTCATGTGATGTCACAGCGCTTCTCCGCCATGTTGGTGATGCTGCTGCTGCTGCTGCCACACCCCACTGGTCTCTGACACACACATATACACACACTGGCTAATAAACTGTGGATGTAATGAAAGATTCATGGCTGCTCTGTCCAGCCTCATGCTGCCTCATATTAAATGCATGGCTTGCTCTTTCACTTTTCTTTCTTTCTCACTCACTCTCTCTCACACACACACACACACACACACACACAGACACACACCTCAGTCAGAGCAAACTCAATATAAGCAATTATGGTTGAAATGCCTTAAGTAAATCAGTATTGAGCTCAGAATGGCCTTAAAGGAGGTTCTGGGGGGTCAACTGCTGTTTCTGGTTAGTTATCTTCGCCACATCCTCTCAAAATAAGTTGATTTGATGAAAAGGGTGTCTTATCTTGATGTCAAATCAGTGTGTGGAAGTCAAACTAGCCTATTCAGTCATGCATGCCCTCATCAGGCCATGTCAAAACAAATGATAATGAGGACCAGACAGCTGAAAGGTGGTGGCAGACAAACTTGTCTTAACACTTTGCCATCAGACATTGAAGGCTAGTACACATCATTACCAGCAAAAAAATCACTTTGTGTTAGCTGAAACACTGTGATTATTTGAACTTGGGCTCAGCTTGTCACTCAACTTACAAAGCCCTTCCAGTCAGATTTGATCTTTATGTGACAGATGTGTGAACGTAGAAAGAGGGAGAGAAGAAAACTTGTGTCTGAGTTTCCAGTTTTATAATCTACATTAATTAAAAGTTTAAATGAACTCTTATAGTCTGTGTTAGTATTTCCTGTTTAAAACTTGTAATATATGACATCTTGGGCTCTAAATAATTTTGAACTAGTCCTTGAGACCTGGTCCTGTCCACGGTGCACAAACAAGTAAAGGAACAGGTAACATTAAAGCAGCAGTAAGCGATGTTGGCATTTTGGCTAACTTCCCGTCTGTTCTTGCAGTTAGCACTCCCTGCCCTCCTCCCCACGTCATCACATGAACGCGCAGTGGAGAGAGAGAATGTGTGTTGGTTTTACACTGGAGTGTGTGTGCGCGCGCGCATGCGTGTGTGTGCCCACGTGCAAGTGTCAGTATCACAAGTGTTGGTTATATGCAGGGGGATGCCGACGTAGAACTATGATGGGGCAAATGAAACTTTGGTGGCCTGCCACAGTTTAATGGGAAACAATGCTTACAATATTACTTTTCTTCAGCCATCTGAATTTGCTGAGTGTATTTGATTGTGTAAGCCGTTCCTTCTCCACCAGGGTCAGTTACACTGAAATTCTGCTTCCTGATCATGAACACGCACAGAGGACCGCCTCTTTGTGGAGTTCTCTCTCCTGATTGGATGAAGTGGGAACAGGATACCAGAAATTTTACTTTGTTTACTGCAGAGTGGAGGCACTGGCAGACCCATGTTACTGACCAAACACACTATATTGATTACAGACAGAAGGCAGAGCTATTTAACACTTATTTTAACAAAAAAAAATATGGCTTACAGCAGCTTCAAACATTTCTTCATTATTTCCTGTTTGTTTTGTTCACAACAACTCTCATTTCCAAAAAAAAAATTCTAAGATGTGTATTTCATTACCATGTAATTCTCGATACATTGTGTAAATAAGACAGCATCGGAGTTGTTGTTGGTTTATATTTTCACTTTGATGGAGCTAGGCTAATGACTCCTGCAGACTTCAAGTCTTTATGCTAGGCTAACACGAAACGCTACCCATAGGAACCAAACCAGTGGACATACAGAGGTGAAAATGTATTGAACATCTTGACTCAGTCTAGGTAAGTCGGAAAAAGGGTATTCCTTTAACTATACAAGCTGTAATAAGTGTCAGTATTCTGTTAACACACACAAATAATGTCATATTTTGCAGAACTCTTAAGGATATAAAATACTGGTGTGAAGAGATTTAGCATCACCTTGTTTTTAAATCTTTCTACTACCATGCACATTTTCAGGACTGTGCAATGACAAGCAGTGACGAATACTCTGACCCCAGTGACAGATGCAGCTTAGAGAAGTGGCTTTGAGTGGAAAGTCATCAGCTGAACATCAATTCAAAACAATGTTTTGTTTTGTTTTTTTATGCTTGCTTGAAGCTGGAAAATACTTTTTCTTGGGAAAGCATTGGAATGGAGGACTCAGAGAGGGGTGCAGGATACCACCTTGACCCTGCTCCATTTTCACTGCAACTATGTGGTTCAGTGTCTCTGATTTTGAGACAGTACAGCCGCATGTTCAAGCTGACAGTGTGGTCAGTCAGAACAGTTCAGATTTTAGTTCATGCGTTACACTACAACCTTCGACTTATCAGGCAAATTCCTGCAGAGAATACTCCCCCAAATCTCATTACATTTTCTATTATAGAAAAAATTAACAGCTAACAAAAGTACCAAAAAGTAAGCACTTATGGGACACATAAGCCTTATGTTCAGCCTTCAATCCTGCTGATTCACTTTGCAGAGGGACTCTTGTCTTATAGTAATTCTCTGCTTCTTCATTCTGTGCTAGATTTCTCTTGCCTAGGGAATAGCATGCCTATTTGTTTTCTGCTAAATGATCTCCTCCCTCATATTTTCCTATCACAAAATGCATCTTGTTTTATCCCGGCTCCTTTTGGCTGAGTAGATGCACAATTTATTTGATTATTTATTGTTATTTTTTAATTATTTCTGCTCTCACTATGAATTAGGAATTTGGCATGTATTAAGATACTAGGAACTAGGAATTTGGCATGTATTAAGATATATGACCAACTAGTATCCACCAAGACATTATTTCCACCAGCGTAATGTGATAAAATTGTAGATTCTTGTACATATATAGGTCTTTTGTGTTGCATGATTACACATGCATGCTGTGTGAGAAGTGAACTCAGCTCTGAGTCGTCATCATATTAACCCACTAAGTATTCCCACTGGCTGTCTGCTGTGAAAATCCAATGAATTAAAGGCGACGCAGCACGTTTTGTCCCAGAGGATGGACAAAATGAAGAATGTGAGCGTCTCCAGGGCTTCCCGTCACCGTGAGGCTGTAATTACTTTAGGTCACACATGACAACATCATTAAATGGCCCACCAATAATGTCTTCCTTCGAGGACACAGCAAAGATACAGTCAAACCTGCTGGGAAACGCACACATACGAGGTCTCGTCCATCAGTACAGAGGTACAGATAAATAGTATTTCTCATTATCATGAAGAGCCTGCCTGAGCCAGCCAGCGCCGTCTATTTACATCAAACTCATCAGACGTGCTGAGTTTGCCTCCAGGCCTTTCTTGCCCTCAGACTTCACTTTGGTCAAATCTGTTTCTGTCTCCTCTCCCCTGTTAAGTTGATCAATAAAAGTTGTCTCTCCTCCTCGCCAGATCCAAAAGTTATTTCTAGAAATTATTTCCCCCGCGCTCTGCCTGCTGGGTCAAAAAGAGGAGCCAGTCAAATGTTAGCGAACATGTACACGTAAAAACATGAGGAAAAACGGAGTAAATTCAAATTAACAATGAAATATCAATAACAATAATTCTACACTACACTGGTTTGTCGATACATGGCATTTTGCACTGTATAACCTCTGTAACCTTTTAAATTCCCATTTTATAATTTCTTAATTATGCTACTGTATTTTTAAACTTTGTTGAACTACCTTTTTTTCTATTTCTATTTTTCTTTTAAATCTGTTCAAATTTTTTATTTTTACCATTTTTTAAAATCTTTTTAATTTTACTTTTTTTTTTTTACTTTTAGTTTTATTCAGCTTTCTTTCTTCTTGCCTTTTATTTTACTGTAAAGCACTTTGAATTGCCTCTGTGTATGAAATGCACCACTCTGTTTGCCTTTTATCAAAAATCAGATATTGAGAGGCTAGCGCTGTCCACCTGTGAAATGATAAATATGATGCACTTTGATTCATTAAATATTTATTGTAGAATTGATCAATAACAAACTCATGTATGGTTAGTGACTGGAGAGCATGCCGCTGAACACACCAAACACAAAAATGCAACAAAGTCATTTTGTTTCCACTATCAGTTCAGACCAAAGAAAACAAAAGTGGGCTTGAGCATGCCCTATTATATTATATTCACACTAATATCATCAACTGTACTCACTGAAACTGAACAATGTCTCATGTTTTTAAAATCATGCATTACTGAGAGCAGTGAACATGAACACTTCCAAGTTGTAGCATCTTTATGAAATGAATGGACCTCTTTCAGGGATGGAATGAGAAATAGAAGTTCAATATATCACAATAAAAAAAATATGACAAAAGCTATCATCAGGAAGAGAAACGACCCTGATATTAGTAGAATTTATTCTGTTGCAGTAATCATAAATGAGGCCACTCGCCCATCACAATTTCACAAGCTCTCCACTAAAATAACTTGCACTTTGAATTTTAAAGGAATACTCCAATGTTTTAGGCAAAACGCCCTTTTTACAACTTATGCCTTCCATACACTAGAAGACTTTGAAAAGACTTTTAAAAGACTAGACTGTGACACCTTCTCACATCTACAGACAAAAGTCACAGGGTTTTTAGTCATGGACTCAAGATTTTGCAAAAACTGGGGATCTTGCAGGGTCACTAATTGCAAGACTACAACTAGATTCCTTTGAGATTATTTTAATTTACAGGAAGAAATTTACAGGAAGAAAAACTGTTGAACAACGGAGCAGACATAGAAGCAGATTTTGACCACAGCTGCCATTGTGTGTGCAGTAAGGTGACCAGATTTCTGGGACCCAAACCAGGGAACTAAACTGGTTTATTTTAATTAACAAAAACAATCGTGAGAAATTGAGGCGACAGGACGCCACTATTTGCATGAGCCAAGACTAAAGACTCCCAATAATATTAAACATGTTTGATTTTATCGGAACGTCAAGACGAGAAAAAGACTGACATGAGCCAGGTCGGACTGCCACCTTACACCAAACAATTGAGATGATAGGAGAGCACTACAACTC
>OMKZ01013312.1:15389-33589 GCA_900302535.1 Neoniphon sammara
AGGTAATTGCATTTTGATCCTAATTGATGTGTCATTCTGGGCTTAGTGATTATCCTGCAGACAGCATTCTCCTCCTTTTGTCCCTCCTTTGCGCCTAGTATCAAACCAAGTGTATGTAGGGACACACACACACACACACACACACACACACACACACAGTCTTCCTACATAATGGCACATCCACACAGCAGAAAACCCCATTTTCTGTGGCTCTCAGCACCTGTGCAAAACAGGTCACTCCCTCAGTGTGCGCGAGTGTGTGTGTCTCTGTGTCTGTGTTTGTGTATCTGTTGGTGCATTCGCGTATGTGGGTCTGCACTTACTTGCATTTATGTATATGAATATGAATGTGTGTGTGTGTGTATGTATGTGGGGTGGGGGTGGGGGTGCCCATGTAATATGATTGCAGTGGTGCCCACCATGTCTCAGAGGTGTGCTGCATACTTATTGAGGCCAGTGAAAGGCCGCTGGGGCTTCAGTCTAATGCAGTTGTAACACCTGAATATAGAAGACTCTGAACCCCTTATCTATGACTTTGAGGAATGCAGGTCTGTGTGTGTTTGTGAGTGAGTGAGTGAGTGAGAGAGAGAGAGAGAGAGAGAGAGTAACCAAGAATATGTCTGTCCCCGCACCTGCACAAGTGCATGTGTACATATGGGGCCGACACCAGGCTGTATATAGACATTGACCAACTAGGGCAGTACCAGAGAATAACCTTTATGTAATGAACAGCAGTGAGGTGCACCAAGTAAAGAGCTGGGGGTAAAGAACGGGGCACAGCCGAGCGGAGAAGTTCCTCCGCTTTCTCCTGGTCTCCTGGTCCTAACACACACATCCATCACCACTGCCCCGCACCGCTCTCTCTCCTTTTCACAACCTTCACCAAGGTGCATAATGGGATTGAGGCAGCACGCATTGTATTTGCTGCACAGGGCAGTTTCTCCTTGCGAGTGCTTGTAATGGTCTTAAACTATAGCTATACTACCAATAACTATAATTCAAAATTTTATGTTATTTTTTTTTTTCTCTCCCACCGTGCAGCTGCTGTCGGACAGCCAGATCAACATGGTGAAAGTGGTGAACTCAGTGAGTGATGCTCTTAACGCCATGCAGAAGGAGAATGTGGGACTGAAGGCCCGAGTCAAGGCCGACTTACAGCGGGCACCGGTCAGAGGGACCCGTTTCAAGGGCTGCTCCAACGGTAAGACAAATGACAGATGAAAACACTCTCTGCAGCTTGACCACACCCTGGCAAGATTCCTGCCTGTCTCTTGCTTTGTCCACCTCTATGTGTGACAGTCTATTTCCATCTATACATGTATACATTTATTCACGCATTACTGTCCACCCATATCTTTGCCTTTCTACCGCTGTACTCTCCGCAGAGCAATCTCTCCATCTATTAGCCAGACTCCACTCTGCTGTAAAATTATATTCCACTGTGATCTCTGTGACTGTCTGTCTGTCTTTCTAACCACTCATTCACCCCAACCTTTTCTGCTCATATCAGTGTGTTTCCCTGGCTGACATCTCATCCACATTATCCAGTGCCCTTGGTAAAAATGTGGAATTTTTTCACTCTCTATGAGAAATGACTTGCCTGTCCACTGGGCTGCGTTGCTGAGAGAGAGAGAGAGAGGGAGAGAGAGAGAGAGAGAAAGGCTGGAAGCATCCCCTTGAAAGGCCTTTAACCAGGCAGAGTACACCTGACAATAGTCTCCTGGTGGATTCTGCTCCGCAACCATGGAGTGCAGAGTGAAGGCCGCTTATGTACCACATGCAGCGTACAATAATAGGAAAGTGTGTGAGGGAGAGTGTTTAAGTGTCTGTGCAAGAGACACAGCTTGTAGATTCCTGTGGATATTTCACAAGCCCACATGTATGTACACAGACAGAGATATGGGCCCATATTCATAAAACTTACCGCTTTGCGCCACACAAACCAACCGCCTTGGCAATCGGAGGTAATTCATGAAGTTACCGCGGTGCTGATTAGTGCAGCGCAAATGCATTATCGTGGCGCCATTGTCAGGTGTGTCCCAGGCAAGAGCCAATGACATTCAACATGTTAATGAGCTGGAGGCATTGTGTGTGGAGGCACAATCAGAATAAGAGTAAGAAAGCAGAGATGTTCCAGCAGAAAATCACATATTAAGAGAAGAGGTTTTGTCGCACAATTCTAAGTGATTAGGCAAAGACATGGAAACACTAAAACAGCGTAGAAGGTTATAGGAATCAGTTGCAGATGGTGGCAGTGCTGTATCCTCTGTGAAAAGAACACCTCTTGAAATGTCAAAAAGAAAGCAACTTCTCACCATTGGATATCACAACGGCATATTAATATTATGATTAGGATTATTATATTTCCACGTTTCTAAGGACAGCAATAAAGACTGGTCTCAGTTTAGGTCATTTTTTTTAATCAATAGTCATAATTTTGATGTATTAATTATTAACTGGAGTAATACCCATCTCAAGTAATGAGCTTGAACTGGGTACTATCTGAGAAAAGATAGTGTCATTTTTTGCGCAGCAGTGTGCTTATATGAATCGCTAACGTGACATGCAAATGAGCAGAAGGCAAATGCCAAAATAGTGGAATTGGTAAAACTGCTCCCATGCCGGCATTAGTGCACCAGCGCACTAATGCCGCATTAAAAGTGCTGGTGCCTTTATGAATATGGGCCACGGTGTGGTATTTGTGATGAGGGAGACTCTTTAATACACTAGAGAAATAGCAACTGGAGCGCCAACCCAATATCAGATGAGGACGAGGATGAAGATTACTGGAATAATTAACATAAAATGGCGACACAGGTGTTAGTCATATAGCAGAGGGTTGAACTTGACAACCTGATTGGAAATAGCATTTTTGCACCAGAGAAGGTAACATGCGTTATGGGAGAGAGCTGGACCTGGTGCGGGGTGCCAACCAATAGAGCTTCAGTTTTGATGCTGTTGAGCTGAAGGAAGTTCTGTTTCATACACAATAACACAAACCCAGTGGAGTCCCAAACCAAGAGATGTGCCATCATAACACAAACAAAAATCACTTGTTAATTTTTAAGCACATTGTGCCAGATCTGTGACGGGAAAGACAGAAAAACACAATCTCCAGTACCTTACTCAGAAATGGCAGTTTTGGTATAGGTCTAAAATCATTTGGCAGGGATGGGTCAAGACCAGGTTTTATTTATAAGGATGAACACCAGCATGTTTGAACCAGTAAGAATGCTCGGGCCAATCACCTCAAAAACTTCAAAAGCATGGCAGGACCAATATCAAGGCAGCTGTTAGTGGGTTTCATGCCAAAAGGAGGGGAAGTGCAGTATGCAAGAAATGATCAAATACTGCTGGACTCTCAGAAAGAAGAGAGGCAGCAATTAACTAATTAACTAACTAAATATGGTACTAAATGGTATTTGGTCAAAAGATTTTTATGACTACTTGCGTTCTACTTTACTGCAATCCCTCGTAATGGAATGTGTCTTGTCATTGAGCCATAGAGAATTTTTATTTCTACAGGCTCTTCTTGTGAGAGGAATGATAGAGCTACAGGAATGATTAAAGGATATGAGTAATTGCTCAGTATTTGACAGCAGTAAGGAGGATTCAATTAAGTGGTTGGTGTAGTCCTATATGCAGTGGAGAACAAACTAGCTGTGCTTGAATTGTTGATGCAAGAGCATACAAGAGCAGAGAGCAGAGAGACAACCTTCAGATCATAAACTGATTTATGATCTGAAACACATACATCACACAGATCAAAATTATTGAGAGAGACCTGAGAATGATAGGGCTAGTATATAATTTTTGATGTGTTGGACTCAATCAGGTGTCAAAATTCCTTTGCAAGAGGTTGAGAAGAACAACAGACATAAATGTCAAAATCACCAAATATCAAGACCCTATCATAATTTGGTATAATGCAAGATAGCAAGACAGAGAAATCACTAATGAAGGAATTTGTTCGTTTGTGAGGTTTATAGACACAAAGCACTGAGGCTTTACCATCAATCTTGAAACATGAAGATTGAAAAGATGTGAAGGGACCAATTGAGACCAGGTTGTTCCTGTTGACAACCAATACCTGGTACCAGGCATGGTTAAAGTAATTGCAGTCATGCGGCGTAGCTTCTATCAGTGGGACAGAGTGGCCATGGTTTATCCAAATCCCAAAGATAAGGAACAGGTCAAGTTTGTTTGAAGAAATAATGTCCTGCCATATTAAAGACTTGTCAGATAAGACCTTGCATTCAGTCAATTAAATTTTGACTAGAGCTGGGGAAGATGATGTTGATGTAGCGGCTTTACATAGCAAAGATTGTTAAAAGATTGTTAAAATGATTACGTCTGAAAAGTTCAGGCTGGTTCAGAAAACAGGTACAGTTTTCCACAAAGGAGATGTCCTTGCTCCTGCAAAAACCCAGGAGTTGACGAGCATTCATGGCTAAATTTAACATTGCCTAAGCAAGAGGGGGTCAGTGGGCCAGAGCTGACGCGCTGCTTTCCGGTGTCAAGCTGATTGTCTATGAAGCTGTCCACTTTGAGCCTCTCAGATTGCTTGACTTTAATGCTGTTAATTATAGCATGAACAACAACAGTAGACAGTTTGTTGTTGCTGTAGGATCCCTAGAGCAGAGTTTTTGCTTTTCGAAACCTCCACATGATGGACCTGACCAGAAGAGCAGGGGGAGATCCAGTGGTTGTTGTTGCGAGAATCCCTGCTGGGCCTCCTGGTAGGGGGGTTGACACACCAGAGCTCCAGTCAGCAGGGCAAGTGCCCAGATGACATTTGGTTGGTATCAGAGACACACACTTGATGCTCGAACCACTAAGTGGCAGAGTCAATGCAAGGCCTGCTGCAGTGGAGGAGTCACCAGACCACCATGAGGCGGCAGCTAGGGTAGAAGAAGGTTAATCATCCAGTTGGGGTTGCACTGGATGGCATAGTCCATCCACGTCCTCCAAGGCTTGGAACTTGTTGCTCAGCCCAAGAGCCTCTGGCAAAGGCGACCAGAGCGAGCAGTTATCCCAGTCCCAGACTCATGGTTCTGAGATGCAGGAGGTGAAGTAGGCTTGGGACATAGGGTTAGATCCAGGGATGATCCACGTGTCATCGTTTAGAGCCAGGAGACCGTCAGAAAGAACTGGCTTGCCCCTGGTCGTGATTGAGTCCAACCATGGTAGAGTGGCATCATTGTGCAGGCCAGAGCCTGAGCATTCAGAAGATGGGGCAGACTGGAGCTACTGTGCGGTTCCTGCATCAGGAGCCCAAATATGCTTGGCCTGGTCCATGGAAACAGTTGAAAAAAATAAATAAATACAAAAACAGGATTAGCTCATCCTTTTCTTTCTACCATAGTAAATTGATGCAAGGCAGATGCATGGCTTGAGACAACCATAATGGCTACCCCTGAATGAGCAGCGGTAGCTGGAGAGGAGGGGACACAGGTGTGCATGTAAATGAATCCGGTTTCTAATGGCCTTTTTACTGTGCTGCGCCTACAGTGTCAGGGTGACTTACTCTGAATCTCAGCCATTATGGAGCCAGAATACTCAATGACTTAAACCCTCCTCAGAGGTCCCATTACACTGCCCTGCATACACACAGACACACACATGTTGATGCATACACGCACTATATACTAGGCAAACACTATACACATACTGCATCATGAACAAAATATCTTTAACCAAACCACTATATCAAATTAAACTGCATTAACATTCCCCTACATGCTGATACAGGTTATGCACAGAACCATATTTCACCTGGAATGCCTGCTGTAGTTACTAATACCGTTAAGTCATTGATTGGCTCCTATATTAGCTTTTGTCACAAGGAAACTAGATAGCTTCAGTTTATGGTAATGAAAAAAAATAAGTGAGACATGTTGTCATTTAAGGACGGTGCTGATAATAACGAATGTTGGAGCTCAGCAGCTCAGACTTACTTGGAGAACGAGAAAGGCTTCAAGGAGACCAGACATTCTATATTGTGTAGGAATGATAAAAAGTCTTGTATGGCCTTTTTGAGAACTCTCTCGGCTGTTTTAAATTCAGGGGTTTGACACAGCGAAGGCCGGCATGCATAATCTATGACACTGTCCTCATCACAGAGTTCTCCCCCTGCCTCCTGGGAAATATTTTGTATCCCTGGCGTAAGACTGTGGTTACCCAGTCATAGACATGGGTGCTACTTCTCTGCCCCACTGTAGCTTACAAGCTCTCAGTCTCTGTCTCTTCTTCACTGCACCGGCTCCCTCTGCATTCGTTTTCTGTCACTGTGACTTTTACACGCTCCCTCCACCCTCTTCCTCTCTTTGTCTATCTTGTAGCTCTCAAATTGATATATTCTCACACTCGACCATATGTCTCCTTTTCTCTCAGTTTCGCGTCTCTCTCTCTCTCTCTCTTTTCCCTTTTTTCCTGCACCTGGTGTTATCTCAAGTCTCTTTTTCTGTGCTGTATGTACACTTTGTCTCCGTGGCGTCCCGTCTCTGCTCTATCCCTGTGCCTCTCTGTCTTCATTTCAGTCTACATGCATTCTCTCTGTGCCCCCCCCCCTTTTTTATATCTTTGTTGCACTTAGAGTGCTTAGGCCCGCTGTGTCATCTATCACACCCCTTATCCATCTCATTTTCTCTTTTGAGTTTCTACTCTCTCACATTCTCCTCACACTCCTTTGCTCTTCCTCCTCCCTTTCATGTCTTTGGTTTTGCTTTCATTTTCTTCTTGTCAAGAGCGACCCTTTTGAGACACAATTCAGGAAATAGTTTTAGCACACACATTAGGGATTCCTTTGACAGGGTGACTTTGCAGCACAGGACCAGTGCTATTCCTTCATGTTTACCTATGCACTTATCTGGGGCTAGGGGCAGAGAAGAGGGGGCGCAAGTGGAGGCTGGGGAGATGGAATGGGTGTCTGACAAGTATAATCTTTTGTTCTCCTCATCTTCCATTTATTACTCATTTCAGTTTTACAGCTCCAAGCACTCTGTTTTTTTTTTCTTTGCTACCGGATTGGACCTAATTTGCTCTGTTTTTGTCCGCTACCTCTATGTCCCCCTTCTTTCACCTCTCCCTAGGCTCACGTCCCCGTGACTGCAGTGATCTGTACGCCAGCGGTCAGAGGGAGGATGGCATCTACTCTGTGTTTCCCATTCACCACCCTGCAGGCTTTCAGGTCTACTGTGACATGACCACAGACGGAGGAGGCTGGACTGTGAGTCAGAGTCACACAATCGCGCACACACACACACACACACAATGTCCCTCTCACATGTGGGGTGGTGCATGCACACTCACACACACACACACAAGTTCGGGAGTATCAGTATTCACCCAAAATAGAAACATTCACTCAGCCTCTACATTTTCACCAGGGTTATAAAGACAATGAAAAACAGGGTAAGTGGAAGGTAATGACAGGCTTTTTTTTTCCCCACTATATCCACTTTTACAAATTTGGTTTTATCCACTAAACGCTACTAAAATAAGAATAAATCACGGAACATTGCTCTTTACGAAAACTGCACCCAAATGCAACATCAATTTCATTCAAAGGTCAGGCTCATCCGTACACGAGGCTTTGCAAAAGGTACTGTAATCCAGAGTGCCTTCTTGTGATTATAATTGTGCTCAAGATGGTAGGAAAGCAATCTGATAAGGTCTAATCAAAATTTTAATGAATTTTTATTATAATTCAGTGAGTTAATATTAAGCTCCCCTTTATTGCACAATGTTAAGCTTTGCCTAGACGTGCTTTGTGAGCAGTATTTCAAAAACAATTCCTTAATTTGGGAATTTTCTTCAGAACATTTATCAGTCAGATACGAACACCAAGCGTCTACAGTGAGAGCACATAAAGGAAATTAAGAAGAAAAGGAGAGAGACAGAAAGGCATTATGCCGAAACAATGAAGGCAAAGATTCAAAAGATGGTGAGCGTCTCTTAGTTTACCATGGAAATTGATAGCATAACTAGATAGGATTTCTAATGCAGAGGCTTTAGCCAGGCTCGTGACCCGACTGTGTTCCTATGAGAGTGTAAAGTATACACTGTGGAGCTGTTTTCCCCTGATAAAGCTGGTGTGACTGATAGGTCAGTAGAAATATGCAACCTGTTCATAAAAATACTGGTTCCAGTTGAAATGTACAAATCAATTTGTCACTGTCCCACACATAAAAACCCAGGGGAGGTGTTTTCAATGGATGTGGTGAAGGTCTAACTTGTTTGCTTTCTGGTACTGTAACAGTCTTGTGTTTGTGCAGTGTGATTTTCATTAGGATTCTGGTATTCTTATCTGACACTATCTGATCATTAACAGTGATGGAAAAAGATATTTAGAGCTTGTTTGAGTGTTCTTGCATTACTTGATCAAACATCTGTCAGTTGCCTAGTTTTGCTAAAGTAAACATGGTTGTTTTAGTGAGATTGTATATTGGGAGAACTGTGTCCGCTGGGAATGAGAGACAGGGAGGTGAACAAACACTCTGACACAAAGCCATTTGATCTATATTTGGAAATGTGGTTGAGGTGTATTTCATTGGGCGAGGTGTGTGTGTGTGTGTGTGTGTGTGTGTGTGTGTGTGTGTGTGTGTGGTAGTGTCAGTGTGAGCGCATGCATCTTGCTGGTTAGAACCATTTATTTCTCTTTGTTCTGAAGTCTAGCAGTCCTCAGGGATGGCAGAGAAGTTCCTAATAGAGAACTTAGGCCTTGTACACTTTAAGAGTTTGAAATGTTTCATCCGATTAAATCTATCAAATCCTCACTTTTACAGGTTGTGACAACAATTTAGTCTGGCAACCAGGACCTGGCTTCTAAAACGGCTAAACAGCTATTCAAGCACTGAACTGCAGAGTATGTGCAAGGATCTGTTATGGTTTTCTGCACATTGTATCATGCAAACTAGTTCGGGTTGCTTATACTTACCTTGAAGAGAATAAATAAATCTGCTATTTTTAGTCTATTTAAACAGGCTATCAAAAAGTTACAATTTAGGAAACCTGTCAACAGTGAAGTCTTGTTTGTCCTTCGAATTTGCTCGCTATGTTTGGCCTCTTTGTTTGATGGTGTCTTGTTGACAGTATTTTAACACACAGTCAATATGTTTAACATCCTGAGGATGCACATTCTAAGGTTTCCTTCCTTGAATGTGTGCAAATGTTGAAAAGATGTGAAAACGTCTCCATATTTCCAAGGAAAAAAGGATTCAAGGATGCTTTACAAATTTGTCAGCCTAATATGTAATTAGTTTTATTCAGCTTTCTTTGGCTGCAGTATTCACACATGCACACACACGCACAAACACACACACATGCATGCACAAGCACAAGCAAAGTTTGTGTGTCTGCATTTAAACTGTTTTTGTTCAGAACCTGATACTGAGTACTATTACTGTTACTACTCTTTGAGTATTACTGCTACTATGTAGACCTACCATAGCATTACTGCCAACACTACTGCCACTCCTAATAGTAATACCTTGAATACCCCATTTTTTATGCATGCAGCTGATTTTGGTGTGATTATCCCTTTCTGCACAGATTATGCTTCATCTCCAGTAAAAATATTATGCAGTCACACTGGCATGAATCATCCATTGAAAATCTGTGTAAATCTGTGTGTGTGTGTGTGTGTGTGTGTGTGCGTGTGTGTGTGTGTGTGTGTGTGTGTGTGTGTGTGTGTCAATCACTGTCAGTAACTGTGTGAGATAGGCAAGGTCACACCCCTCTATCATCAAACAAGGCAAGACCGACAAGAATGACAGAGTGCTTGGCACAGCATGATGGAATAAAGCTACCTACCAGCCTGTCAGTGGGCAAATGTCTCTGAGTATGAGTGTGTGTGTGTGTGTGTGTGTGTGTCTGTACAGCACAAATGTGTGTGCTCATGCCTGAGTTAATATGTTTGCTTAAATGTGTGCATCGGCATGAGAGAGAAGGTGAATATGGATTGTGACCATGTGAGCATGCATTTATGCCTGTATTTTCCATTCCTTTTGTACCGCGCACCAGTGCAAAATAAGCTGCACACTGTATTCATATGATCCTGTGAAAAGATTTACATAGCAGCTCAGATTGGAGTGATAATGCAGCTGTAACTGATCCTGGCTGCTGTGTTGAGCTAACTCTGATAACGCCTGAGCCTCATTAAGGGATCAGCAGCGTGAGATCCAACAGGAGCAGGTAGGGAGACGGGATGGCTGGTTGGCTGAGTGGCTCACTGTCTCACTGACTGCTGGGTTTAAATAAGGAATGAGCCATATGCTGCCACCTCATAAGCATACTTTGACAGAGCACTGCTTCAGAGACAAGTGCGCAGAGACCGAGAGAAGAGGCAGGGAAGAAAGCAGAGACAAGGGACTCAGAGGAGACAAACAAAGGAGAGGGTTGATGAAAGCACCAGATTCAGGTGTGGAGAGAGAGGAAAAGAGAGAAAAGAGCGAGGCAGAGAGACGAACAGAAGGGGGCAATATGGGAATGCAAATTTCATATTTTTCCTTATATAGAAATGCAACAATTCAGAGATTTGAATTCAACAGTGTTTGCTTGTCTTTTAGAATAACCCCGTCATATCACTGACTGCAATAGTGAGTCAGTGATACGATGTGCCTGCACTGTTGTATATGCTATAAAATGGTAGACCTTGGAGCCTCAGGGGTAATGTGGCTTCCTTAAAAAATGGTGACATGAGGAGGCCAGCGCTCTAGATTTAGTTGTCTATCAGCAGAACTGTAGCATCAGTTAGAGATGGCCATTTGAGGGATAATAAAAGTGTTGGGTATGTTCTGTAAAAGTACACAGACCGTAAATCTTATCCCTGCTCACATCAATAAATATCTAAGTTCAGTGTAACCTAACAACGATTTGTTTCCCATATGTGTGCATGTATCTCTCTCTATGTGTCTGTGTGTGTGTGTGTGTATGCACGTGCGTGTGCCTATGTGCATGCATGACGTATGTCCCTTATGTAATAGACATAGGTGCATGATCCATGGATGATCTATGGCTCATGTTCGTGATGGCCAGCTTCGTTCGCCTGACTTCCTTAAAACGTAGACACACACAGGCACCATAAAAGAAAAAATGCCATCAGCTATTACAAAATGCATCAGTTTTCGCCAACATTTCCTGAAGGAAAATAAACTGTTTTCCATAATGCCCTGCATGGTGCACTATCAAATTGCCCCAACTTGCACAGCAAGCAAACACCCACAATGAAAACTGCTGGAATGCCAGTGTTTGTAAAATAAGAAGTTTATTTTTCTTGTCTATCTTGTTATCCTCAATATAAATATTTGAATTGGAACATCTGGGTAGCAGTTTTTTTAATTAATTTATTTTTCATGCTGCGTATTATTTTATACAGTATAAATAAAGCATAAAGTATTAGTGTATAGGTTTCTTCTCTTTTTTTTTTCCTGGTACCTTTTCTTGGGAATTTTTCCTTGTATGATGTGAGGGTCTAAGGTTGAGGGCATGTGGTAGGCTAGCCTGTATAGGATATGTTGGCCTGCTGTGTTCTTGCTATTGTGTGTACTGTGGTTGGTTTTGTTTCCTGTCTTTGTCTCTTTGTGCTGACTTATTGTTTGACCAGTTAATTTGGTGTAAGAAGATAAGACAGTAAAACAATTTTGTCCACCAGGTTTTAAAGGAAGAGATAAAAATGGCTTGACCCAGCCCTCACCCTCAGGTTCAAGATTCAGTACTATCAATACAAGGATAGTTAGGGAATTGTTGTTTCTGTTTTGTTTGTAAAAAGAGAGAGAGAGAGAGAGAGGGAGATAGCGAGGCAGAGACAGAGGGTTCTACTTTTGTGCTGGTGCAATTCAAGTGCAATGACATTATGCTAATGAATTGGCAATGTTATTGGGCACACGCTGTTTTGTTTTCTTTGTCTGCAGCCCTTTCATAGTTTTTGTGGCTCACCATGGCATCACTGGCACAAAAAAACGGTCAGGGAGCACACTAGAGAGCAGTGTTGATACAAATTAGGTGGCGCACTACAATTTTGGTGACCAAAAATGCACTGAAAAAATGCAATGAATATTTTTTTCCTCAGACCACCTCTTAGTGCAGAGACAGGTGTTCTGTGCTATTTTTAAGAGTTTCATTGGTGGAGGTGTACCCACAGAGTCCTCTTTCCTCCCTTTAATGTCATTATCTCCACTAGATGATCATGTATATGGTCGGGTGTGTCTGTGTGTGTGTCTGTCTGTGGCTAATCTTGCAAACTACTGGGCCCATCAGCCTAAAATTTTTTGTGCACAGTCATGACTGTATGATGAAAAACCTCTTGTGGTTGCAGTGATTCAAAACTTTGAAAAACGTTTGTTCTCTTTACTTACCTTTTAATCTAGCTTTTAATTTGGACTAATGTTGCAGTCTTTGTTTATAAGTTTCAATCATTGGTTTTTAAATTATTTTTATCCCTTGTGCCTATTTTCTTTCATTTCATTGACTTTTTTATGTGTCTGTTTTAATCTTGCTATGTGAAGCACTTTGGGCTGCATGTTTGTATGAAAGGTGCTATATAAATAGAGTTGAGTTCCACTTCCTCATTCATTGTCTAGCTCGCTCGACCATTGCTGCTCTCTGTCTCTCTCTCTCTCTCTCTCTCTCTCTCTCTCCATCTCTCTCTTTCTGTCTGCATATTACCAGACCTATCAGCTTAATTGGCTATTTTTTTTTATCCTGTGGCGGTGTTCACTCCAGTCGCAGATGAAAAAAAACACTGGACATGCGATGTGTTTTCTGCACGAGTTTATTAAACACACTGCAGACGAAGAAAGTCAACAGAACACAGAGCAGACACACGGGAAAACAACACTGTAAAAACTGTCAGAGGCTGATGGGATCTGTCAACAAGCGAGGGTGAAAATAGGTTCAACAGCCTGATGCTTCACCACTGTAAAAAATGAAGTGTAAAACAGCCGTCATACATTTCATACATCCGCAGACTAATTTGCCTAATCTTCCCAGGTCTTTGGAAGAGGGACAAGATCAAAGGCATCATGGAAAGCACCTTTCACCCTCTCTACAACCAGTTGTGGCACAAAGTAACAACAATCTACTTTATTCAGACATTGTGTCCACACACACGAATGGAGGAGATCTGCACTCTACTGAGTGCACTCATCTAGTTAAGGAAATAATACCAGTAAGGTAGAATCTGGACTGGTTTAGATTAAAGGCTGATTCTTGCCAATATCTGTAAATCACAACTGCTTGTAGGATGTATGACAACCTTCTCTTATGGTTTATTAAATCCCTGTGGTCATCTGAAGGCAGCAGGACCGGTGTGTCTTTGTATCTGTAGTCTCTAATTTAAGGACTGTGGTGCACATTTTCAAAGCGCTTCACAATTATGCATGGTTATCACCATGGGTACCTACATTAAATCTTATATAACGAGCAAAAGGGTCTTGCAAAAAACTATTTCTTTGCTTTCACGCAAACTGTCTGGCTATAAATCAACAGGTTTAAACAGTGAAAGTAATCATCAGTCCTCACTTCTCATCCACATTCAAGAATGCGGGCTTGCCAGAGTGCCATTGCACGTGTCCAGAGTTCCAACAGGTCTCCCCAAAGTAGAGCCTGCAGCGTGGCTTTTTTAATTGCAAAAGAGAAAAGCCCATGGCTATGATAAACAACTTCGTGTGGAGAGCATAAGCATGGCTGTAATTGTTTGGGTTAAATGCGGTGGTGAGACAGGAAGCAAGTGTGTGTTTTAAAGAAAACTCAATTTCCACAGTTCTCTCTGGATAAGCAGGTTTCTACGGTCAAAATTGTTATGGGGAGTTGTCAGTTTATACAGTCATTTAAACAGCTTTTACACGCTATTGCTTTACTGACAATATGGCATTATTGTGCACATTTAAATGTAGCCAAATATGGCTAACTGAATGCGGTCTTTTCATAAGGAAAGCAAAATACAGGTAACCAACAATAATCAAAGTTTAATTCTAATGTTAAGTAAATTATAACTGCCCATGTTGTATTTGTATGAATCATTGTCCTCTAAAATATCATATTAGCATCAGTACACAGAAAACACAGTGACCGGGCTTTCACCGTCTCCAGAAATATATGTTCTGTTCTGCACTGACTATGTCCTGAATTTCTCTCAGGAAAATCTGGTGTATGGACTCTCCTCCCCATTATGAAAATGTCAGTATGTCATGATGGGGAGTGCACTGCTTTGAAAGGAAAATTAAGAGCTGATTTAATTGCTCATGACTGATGGCAGCCCTCACTACACCTGCTGGTAATGTATTCTTCCAAATACAAGCCCTTTCATAATTATGCTCTCAGTGCGCGTCCACTGCACCAGCACCTCTGGTCACAAAATTACCAAAAGTGTGTTGGTTGCACCCAAGTGAGCTTATGTTATTGCACCCTTCTGGACCCTGTTTCTTGATAGTAGAGGCCTGGAAAGTAACAGGCCAATGTGAGTTGGATCAGCTCCGAGAGTTGCTGTGATTGTCATCGTATAAAAAATAACAAAAAAAAAATATCAACAATCTCTAATGTCTGTTTGTATAGAGCATAACTAGAGAGCAGGAATGAGAAAAGCAAATGGAGAGTCACGATTGTAGCTATAACAACTGAGAGGATGTTCTTTGCTGTGGGTAAGATGGTAAGGCAGAGTATGAGGTGTTTGCATTGAGTACTGCTGGCATCACTGAAATCATATAATCACTGGAAAGAACATCCTCCAGGGCATTATGACTCACACAATGCTCACCATCACATATGTATGTATGTCTAAAAAGTTATATATTTTTTTTTTCTTTTGATGTAATGAGCATGGACAAGAAAAAAATAAGCAGGAGGAGGCTAGAGAGAGAGGTTACACTGCAAAAAAATCTCCAGGAATTAACGAGTAATTTAGTCTCCCATTCAGGGCCCTATTTCCGTGGGTGCGCAAAGACCGTCTCATGCAGTGCTATGATGAATCGGTATTTTGGTGACCTGGAAACACGCTTGGCCCGTTCATGTGGTATTTTCGTGCTTGTGCATCAGGCTTGACGCAAAGGGTGGGAGGAGTGGCACACCAAGATGGGAGGTGTATTTAAATGAGGGGGCGCAAAGCAAGATGTTGGAATTTTGGTAAAAATTAAGTAATTAAGTATCCTTACTTAATTACCATGTCTAATCTCAGCACAACACCAGTCACCTGATAATTTGGTGAATTCTGCCATTCCTATAGGTTTCCACGGGGCTTCAGATCTGGATGGATGGCCATTTGAAGACAATAGATACCTATTCTACCTTATTATATTATACCTTATTATGCCATATATTATGCAAACAACTCAGGAGCAGCCAAGATTAAACAATGTGTTGGCGAGGGCAAGAACTGGAGCGAACATTTGGCTGAAAATGTGTTTTAGACGCTTGGAGAAGTCAGCTGGCACATTGCAATACAGTCCTCAGAAAGTCAGTTCGCTCTTTGTTGCACGCTGTGTTTTGCACAATGTGTATTGTGCACGATGCCGACATAACTTTTCAGAGGAAACATTGCAAACAGTGATGTAGAGAGAGGCTGAACCGAATGAGATGATAGTATAGTAGACCAAATTGATGCCTAAGGCGCGTCAGAGGAGGGACCAGTTGCCAGAGGAGCTGTACCATTTTCTTTACTGCATTAGATACATTTGTTACTTTATTTAAGAAAAGAAAATCAATAATGAAATGCATGTCGACTTAATTTATTCCTTAATTCCTCTGACATAATGAATTCCATGAAGCTGATAATTCATCTCTAATCCAGCCCCTTTACGCTTAGCACAAGACAGAAGGCTGCACTCAGATGAATGAAAAGAGCAATGGAGTTTTTTTCTGGCATTTCTGATTTTATTCAGCAGTGACAGCGGACATAGACACAAAAGATGGGGGAGAGGGAGGGGGATGACATGCAGCAAAGGGCACGAGCCACAATCGAACCCGCGCCGCCACGGTTACGTGGTACGCGCTCCACACGGTGAGCTACTGGAGCGCCCCTAGCAATGGAGTTTGGATACGGCCTCAGTGAGCCTGCGCTGGGACGCAGCACTTAGCGTTAGTCATTGCGACTGCGCAGTTAAAATAGAGCCCTGAGTCTTCAAATCTTGTTTTCCTTAAAGCAAGTGAAAAAAATCTGCCAGTTGAATGAGATAATCCCGCTTGTTTCCAGTGCTAATCAACTTGTCTCCAGATTTATTTTTTTTAATCAAGTGTCATTTTCATGATACAAGCTGGCTCTGTCTTATTCTGCCTTGCTTCAACATAGATATACTTGCTCCCAGAAAAATTCCTGAAACAAGTGAAACCGCATTGGAAACAAGTGATTTTATCTCATCCCACTGACAGATTTTTTTCACTTGTCTTAAGAAAAACAAGATTTTCAACATTGTGCATAAGACGATTTGTTAAAATGGAGACTTTTTGACTTACCCTTAGTCACCTTTGTGACTGATAATGCATGGCCTTGTGGGCTTTACAGGTTCATAAAGCGTGGTTAGAAAACTGGCATTGAAATTGGCTGCTTTCTATAGCGTCCCCATTATATGAACATGGAGACAGTGTACACAGAGACAAGAGGAGGGATGAGAAGAACAGGAGATGTGAATAAGAGCAGAAAAGAATCGAGCTAAGTGCAGGTTATAGGTGTGGGGATGTGGATAGTTTGGAGTGGTAATTGCTCAGTATTTCTCTCTTTGCTCTAACTTAGGCCATGGAGAACAGAGGTAGGAGGGATAATGGCAGATAAAACATAAAAGAAAAAGAGCTGCCATTACTACCTCGGCCCACTCCCCAACACACACCTACACACACACACACACACACACATACTTCACAATCTGCCTACCTGATGTGCATTACCGAAATATATTGAACTGTGCAGCACCAAATAACTTCAAAGAAAAAGCAAACAAGCACATGTGACAAAGCCAGATGTGTACATGAAAGTGTGCTCATGCGTGCGTACAGACACATCCAATCACACGCAAACACACGGCTCCTCACCCCTCACTCAGATAAAGTAATCCTTGGGGCATGTGCTATACCTGTTTCAGGAAAGGAAGATTTGAAATTCCATTTGAATACAGGCTTACGGCTTAGGGTAATGTCTTCTATTATTATTATTTTATTTGTTAAAAGGAAGGGCCTAAAAATGACAGAGGTATAAATAATGAATGGGAGTAGATATATCAGAGTGCAGCGTGGGACTGCATTATCAAATGGTGCTTTTATCAGAAGTACCGCAATCACTCTCAAATATTAAATTCAGCTAAGAACTGAAATGTAAAAGTTTGAGATTGAATGTACGATTGTGCGCATGTTGTATCACTCCTTTAGAGCCCGGGAGTGCCTTTTGAGCATTCCAGAGAGTACTGTATATGCTTTTCAGTATCTCTGTCCGCCTCACAGGCTCTTCAATATTTCATCCCCCTGTTAGTTTATTGGTTTGAAAAAAATAAAATAAAAAAAACTTTCCAGGATGGATGTTTTCTGGAGTCAGGGCTTATCTGTAAATGTTATATAAGGCAGAGCAATTGGAAACTTCAGACCACAATCTATAAGTTTTGTTCTTACCTTAGCTTAGCTTGCCCTTCCTAACAGCCAGCTCTAGTGTGTGTTTGAGTGCGAGTTTTATATCTTCACTGTTTTCTGTCACTATTCTGCATAAAGACGTTTACCTACTTTTTTTTTTCCATCACTGCTCTGCTATCTTCCTTGTACTACTGTTGACCCCTCTAAGGTGGCAGGGGAAAGGCCAGATCAGGTTTGGTTTCAGTGAGGAAATACAGTTTAGCGCTCAGCAGCAAACCAATCCCAAACCCTTGAAGGAATACTCCAAAGTTTTAGGCAAAATACCCTTTTTCCGACTTACCCAGACTGAGACAAGATGTTCGATACCATTTTCACCTCTGTACGACCACTGGTTCGGCTCTGACAGTTAGCTTAGCATAAAGACTTGAAGTCTACAGGAGTCATTAGCATAGCTCCATCAAATTGAAAAAAATAAACTTACAATGTGACATGGACTGATCTTGTAAGATGGCTGTTGTCACACAGTCTGCAGCCGCCTTAAGTTGGAAAAAAGGGTCTTGCCCAAAACATTGGAATATTCCTTTAATCATTCAAACACATACACATTACAGTGGAAGATGGAACAAAATATTTGCCCATATTATGCCCGTTAT
>OMKZ01013313.1:3175-13268 GCA_900302535.1 Neoniphon sammara
GCCTGGGTTTTTTTTTTTTTTTTTTTTTTTTTTGATGGTTGGGGCGGTGGGGTGGAGCGAGGGCGGGTGACATTTTGTCATCTGCTTAACGCTGGGGTCCCTTTGGGGGGCTAATGAGCGCCATCATTTTTAGTGATCAATAAATCATGCCTTATTGATTTCTCACTTCTCCCCCCTCTAAGCCGGCTTCTGTTCTCTGAAAGTCAGCCATGGGAGGGAGGGAGCGAAGAAGGGAAGGAGATAGGAGAGAAGGATGAAAGGATGGAGAGGAGGAACAGATAGATCCTCTTGACCACAGAGATGGTGGATGCTTGACCTCTGGGGTGACAGGGATCATCCATAAATAATTTACCTCTAAGAATTAAATAAGAACTAATGCAGCATGACAGAATAAAAAAAAATACAATGCTAAAGCTGTTTCAACTAATCTAAATTGCCTCATCAGGAAGGATCAACCAAAGCACTAATTATAATTTCACCTTGGTTCCTGGCAAGAGCCAGAGAGAGAACTGAGGAACAGAGCAAAGAAGAAGAGGTCCAGAGGTACAACTTGACCACTGAAAAGATTGTGTGCCACTTGAGGGTGTCTGTATGTAAGATCCCCACCCTCTCAGTCAGTGTAAAGGTCTTAGAGGGCTGTGGACAGCTATATAGATAGAGTCTCCTGATAGTACTCCAGCCACCAGATTATGCAATGGCTTTCGAGAGATGTTCCAGATACTTATCGCAGTGGGGGAAGTTTATGCAACTGCAGCGGTGAGCATTTTGTTTGGTCAGCCGAAATTATGTCTACATGGGAGAGAGAGAAGACCCAGTCAACATGACGATTTCTTCTATAACCGCTATTTCAGACTACATAAGCCCCCGATACCGCTGCAAATGAAAGGCATTTCGGAGGTAGGCAACCAGTGAAACTAAATACTGACTCTTATCAAATGCACAGGCTGTGGGCATCCGGGGGAATGCGAAAAGTCCTGCCATGTGAGACCGAAACATCACGGCCAAAATGAAAATAAATGAAAAATGAAAAAATGAGAAAATGAAAATAAATAAATAAATAAATAAAAAAGGGCAAGTCATAAAAAGCAAGTCAGAAAATCAGAACATTAATCAAGTCTCATCTGATCTGCCATTTTATCTACAGGCTCTATCCAGCACAGTTCCAAGAGGTTGTTTGATTAGGCTTGGGCTCCAAGGTGTTGGTCTAACGACTGGAGGAGAGAATTCAGCCTCTAGGACCCCTCTTCCCCACATGACTGTTAATGGGGCCATAAGTGGTTGGAAATGCTGTGGTATTACCAAAGGAAATTAACCCTGGGTGTCAAGAGAACACATTGACCCAGGCCCCCATCATTGGTCCCAAATCAGCTGCAAATTGGCTACTTTTTATAGAAGATATAGAAGGGTGGGGAATTAACTTGGAACATCAAATCTCCAGCCATCATATGCCCATCACTGCTACCTGATGGGGGAAAAAAAAATCTAAAAGGTCAGCTTCAGGAATACAGAAAATGTCTTTATTTTTAGATGAGTGTTGATTTCTATGCATCTCAGAAATTCAATGATGGCTTGTCTATAGATGCAATGGTCAAAACGCTTCCACGGCATACAGATGATCAAACAAATACAAAATTGAAACTCATAATTAATGCCATAATTGGAGTTTTTTGGCAATACAAATGACAAAGGCAATAATTAACATATTCTTTCATTATACTTTATTTTTGAATGAAGTTTGCGAAGTCAGAATTCATCGAGATTATTGGCCACACTGGATCAATAAAATTTTACCTTCTGACAGTGATAATCTGGAACATAAATGTATAGACTATTGTAATTAAGCTTAACATTAGTAAAGCTCCTCTTTATTCCAATAGAGGCAGGTTGAACAGATTTTGAAGCAGAAATTGGCAAGATTGGCCAATTTGTTCAGATTTTGTTAAAAACACATACATTGATAAACATGTGCACCACAAAACTGAAGCAAGTGAGAACATTTTCCCATATACCATTTCCCATCAAAACATATGATATACTGCAGATTTTCAGTCCCTCTGTGCTCAACACATATAGGAGGATATACTCTGAAAATTTGGGGTACTGAGCTTAACATGCCAATTTTGGTGCTGATGTGCAAATCCTAGCACTTTATGTACACTTGGCCTGGACCTTGGAGTGGTAGACAAATGTATGTCCAAGAAAGGCTAATTTTGATCCGGTAGTATAATTACTGGAAGCAAATGAGACCATGGCTAAGAAGACTGGCAGCCTCTACACTGTATTTTAAATTATGAGCCACTGTGTGGCTTCAGTGGGAAATCAGCTGAACTGATGTATGTCATTCTATTCCAATTTTATTGTCATACTGTTGTATCTGCCTTTTTTTTTTCTTACATGTGCCCTAGACACTCTTGAGCACACAAAGGGCCCACTTCGAGGACATAAGTGCAAACACACACACTGGTTATTGGGTGACACACTGGAGAGATACTAGCATTACCTCTCCAATGCCAAAGTGTCCTTGAGCAAGGAAGTGAGGAGTAACTACTCAAAGAATGCTGCATTAATGTACAGCAATTGAATATGACCCTCCCAAATAACAATGTAAGTGTATATTTATCCAAATCCTAGTAAAAGTAATATAGATTGCAGGTAGCATAGTATGATCAATGTATTTTGGGGGTGGGAGGTTGGGGGAGAATTAATAACTTTTCACTTACCAAAGAACAAAGGCAGAGAGCTCAAGAGACTTCTAAAGTAAACTGTGACTTGTGTGTTAATAGTAACATTGATTTAAGCAGCTGATCTCTTCCAACTCACAGGCAGCGTTAGCCTGCAGATGACTTTGGAACAGCACCAGAACACATTGTCATTTACAGCCATATGCTTTGTTTTACCTTCTGCACAAATGAATGCAACGCTCAATGGATATCAATTAATAACTAATATTTCGCCTGTTTTGCTTGGATACAGACAGTAGAATATTTATAATGGAGTTCTTCAACTTTTAATTGGTTGTGAAAATAAATGCCACTCTCCCTGGCACAAATTTACGGTAGAGCGGCAGTACATTTCCAATGTGTGCCTTGCCAATTAAAAACTTTATTTGTGTTGGAGAATTATCAATCAAGGTATTTCATTTACTCAGAAATACTTCAAAAGAATGTTGCAATACATTTCTATCATCTGTCCTATAAGAGCTTTGTAACATTGCTGAAGTCAGGCAGCCTTAAGAGCTGTGGAAACCAAACTAGTGACACAGTTTGAGTTGCCCATCCTTTAAACTTGCATTATTTCCTATTATGCACATTCCACTTCATTATGGAAGTTCACTGCAGAATTGTGTGAATCTATAGCAACAGGGCTTGAAAAAGAGTAACACGTGAAAAAGATTGTTGTAGTACGGATGCAGGTGAATTCAGCCTTAAGTAAAATGTGATATGTTTCCAAATACTGGGACACAGTATGTCTTGTCTTTTGTCCAAAGCACCCTGAGGCCATGTTCACACTAAGCCAAGTAAATTTGAAAATGTGGCCTTCCACACAAAAGCCATGAAAATGTGTGTAAACCTGAAAACACCGACATGCAGCATTGAGTAGTGATGGAGCGTCGATTCCTAAAGACCCTGACAAGCTACAGAGTCAGAGTCGACCCTGATGCAATGACTCCGAGAATTGAGACTTCATTAGAATTGTCTCTCTGCCTGTTGATTCCACCATTTTGGCTGTGCTGATTGGACAAACGGCATGAGGCAGGAGAATAGTGCCTTGAGTTGTCACTATCTTTGTGTGCTATGCTGGCTGTGACACTCACAACCTGCTTTTTGGCAGGAAAAAAACACATGATGGCTGATCACAGAACTTCCTACGTGATTTAATTTATGGAGTCGAAGAGTCGATTCCAAAAATGCAAGAGTCAACACCACCAGTGTTGAGAAGCTAAACTCTATGAAAATGTTGTCATGTGATTTCACAGGCATTTTTGTGCATGGCAGGCTTTTGGAAGACAGTCTGAAAACGCTCAAAGCTAGTGTGGTGAAGTGTGAGTAGAACACCAAAACAGTGTTTTCAAATTTGCCCAGCTCAGTGTGAACATGGACTGAGTTGTAGCCTGAGAAGAGCCGGCTCAGGTAACCTGAAAAACACTGATTGCTAACTAGCCAGCAGACTACTTTAGCTAAACAATGCTAACGTGACTTCTAGCCACAATTAATGCTCGCTTCTACAATATGTGATGTGTCAATCACACTAACAACAAAACAGAGATGGCTGTCCAAGCAGATACTATGGTTAGCTAGCTGACAAGGCCAAAATCAATCAGAAACAGCACAGAAATGAACCATGTCTATTCAAAGCTGATGGAGATGCTAAAAGAAACGTATTCAACTATTCACAGCCATTATTGGCCAAGAGCTGAGCACCTCCAGCATGGCTGTCAGAGGATGTTACATCACCTGAAAGTACACTACTCATAGTTTTCTTAAAGAAACTCCATGTAAACATCAAGATGCATAGAATTTGCATATTAACCACAATGTTATGAGCCCACTGGAAATGAAGCTCAGTAGCTTCATTTCCAGTTTGCTTGGGTATAAAATTGGGTATAAAATTCCAAATTCATTCAGAATAGTCTGAAGACATAGAGGACGGAAATTTTCACATCCACAACTAATCCTACATTTTAAGTTATACTTAAAATTTGATCAGCTGTTTGACTTGACTATAGTAAACTAAATGAAAAACTCATTCTTCTCATAGAGCCTTATCATTCCAAGGTGGTGAAATAAATCACATGGAGTGACTTTTACAATAAGATGCAAGAATGACTTCATGGTATTTTATATCATGGTATTTACTTTTATGTGTGTAGTGTGTGTATATCCGTTTAACACCTCCCTCCCCATTATAATGTCAAGTCTCCACCCTACGACGACAAATCACATTTCCATGTCAACCATCACACCACCTTCTGTCGAGGCTTGTACCAACATTAGTCTGCATGGGTTGGGATCTTCTCTTTTAATTACGTTAAGAAAAGGGAGGGGAAAAAAATGACATTAGGCTACATCTAATTAACAGCATGTGTATTAGTAGCAGGGCACCATCAAAATTGTATCTAAATTAATTAGGTTTTGATTTAAGATATTAAATTCAAATTAATCATTGGGAAATGGAAATGATCCTTGACGTTACTCCAGCTGTGAGGCCCAGCTCTCCCATGTCTTCCTCAGATTGCACCACTTTATGGACGTCCTTGTGGTGGTGGGGGGGAGAGACTGAGCTATCTCTCCCACCCCATGTTATTTAATAGGATAGATGAATGGAAAATTTGGCAATTAGAGAGAATTGGAGGCCACTGGGTCCTAATGGTTAAAAATGCCTGTCAGACTGCATAAACATTGCACCATTTGCCCAGGACGTGAAGCACTGGTGTCTCCGATGTTTTGCCATTGACAGCATTAAAGATATTTCTAGTCAGAGTGATTGTGAGGTATGGTTGCTGAATGGTGTGAGTATACAGCGCACAAGGATGAATTCAGCCTTGTGATGCTACTATGTACGTGTTTCTACATAGGCTTACATGTCCTTGTATGTAAAGATCTTTCACTCTATTGTGTCAGCCAAGCTAAATGGAATTCCAGTGGTACTTGAAAACCAAGATGAGGAGCCATTACATTGAGTACGCACTGGTGTGGGAGAAGATACAAAGCTGCAGCAGGAACATTCTGGAACTTTGGGTATCTGTTCCTCAGTAATCATGCTTTCTCTACCAGTCAAGACAATTCCACTGTGTCCCACGATCATAGATGTCAGCATTGGCTTATGGTTCCATAGCATGTTTCTCTATGAGTAATGAGAATAGGATTTCACATTATCATCTCTGTCACACTCATTCACACATTGTATGTTTTTACCTACATGTATGTCTCTTGCTGTTGTTACAGGGTTATTATCTCTGCCAGGAGATTATATGTTTGGTCAGGTGTGTCTGTGTGTTTGTCCGTGGCTAATCTTGCAAACTACTGGGCCTATCAGCCAATTTTTTTTTTTTTTTTTTTTTTGCACAGTTATGACTATAATGAAGAACCTTTGTGGTTGCAGTGATTCAAAAACTTTGAAAAAGGTTCTCGCTACTTCCACTCCCGCAATCCATTGATTGTCTAGCTCACTCAACCATCGCTTCTCTCTCCCTCTCTCTCTTGGCATACTACTAGCCTATCAGCCAAATAGGTTATTTTTTTATGCTATTGTGGCCGTGTTTGCTCTGATGAAAAAATCCAGGATGTGTGTTGCGTTTTCTGGGTGAGTTTATAAAATGCACTACTGATGAAGAAAGTCAACAGAACACAGAGTGGACACACGGGAGAACAACACTGTAAAAAGTGTCAGAGGCTGATGGAATCTGTTAAAAAGCCTGATGCTTCACCACTGTAAAAAATGAAGTGTAAAACAGTCGTCACTGCTTCATACATCAGTGGACTAATGTGCCTAATCTTCTCGGGTCTTTGGACAAGGGACATGATCAAAGCCATCATGGAAAACCCCTCTCACCCTCTCTACAACCAGTTGTGGCACAAAGCAGCTATCTACTTTCATGAGCAAGCCCTTTGTACTTTTCTGATCATCCTTAAAAATGTTGCAATATCAGCCCACAAAACTGACAGAGGAGTTGTAAATTTGCTAGATTGTGGTGAAATGCTAAATTGGGATAACAACTCAATTGCTGTAGGTTACTAGACCAAAGTGTTTAGCTTGCTTTCAGCAAAATGACTGCTTCGACAAAAATCAAGTAACCCTGTCACAACAGACAGACACATACACACACACGTAAAAACGGCTTAATTTTAAAGAGCCTACTGTGGACACCAACTATGAAAGGGGTATTTCTGTGATGTTCCCCATCTAAAGATTGCCCATGGAAATGTAAGGATCTGGCTACATCAGAAGATATTACTTAACTTAAAATAGTCAACATTAGTTAGTTATGTAATGTTCTGTAATGTTGCTGCAGTCTACAACATACTATAAATGTGATGAGAGCCTCTCGCACTGCCTGCAGTTGGTCACAGTGTAAACACACTTCCCTTCATCATTTTGTATTCCTCTGCATGTTGCAACACACTGTAAAAGGCTCCACCACCCAACATGTAGCACATGAATGATGAGGGTTAAAGTTGGATTCATTATCATATTAGAAAGCCTGTAACGGCTCTGTTGGATTGGCACTGCACGGGAACTGAATGTGTTTAGATTGGGCGGTTGCTTGCCACTTGTGGCCCTTGCTTAGGGATGATCAGATAAATGTGCCATGGGTTCAGGGATGCAGACAGAAGGAATAGATGCTAAATAAGTGTCTATCTCTCTGCTTCTTCTCTAACTGGCTGCCGGTCCCTCTGCGATGATTAGCTGCATCCCAAGGGGAAGGTGAGTTAGCTGAAGCAAACTCTCTCTAATGAGCTAAGCTTTGCCCCTCCCCACCCCTCCACCGTCCCTCCTGCATCCTATAGACAACTCACCCCCCCATCCCATCCCTCACTCTGAGGACCCAAGGGTGGTGGGGAGGTCCCAGGAGGGGGTCCGCAGCACACCTGTTCTCCTACCCCCCTCCACCCTTCTGTAATCAGTGCATATCTACACTCCCTGGTCGATGGAGGGGGTATTCCTCCCCCCGCTGGGACCCCAGCCATTGTCTGTTTTTCTTTCTTCTTCCTCTGCTCCATCCCTCTGCTCTTCTCTGTTTTTTTTTCTTATTTTTTGTTCATAATCACTCCCTTCTTGGCACCGCTTGCACAGTGCCTTCGTTTGAGTCTTCTGCATGGAAATTTGCTGACGGTGTTTTGCTGTTTTTCTCTGCTAATGTCTGTTGTTTATTTGTGCACGTCTGTCCTTTATTTTGGAATTGTTGGTTTTGGATGAGAGCGGAGCAGTAAAGTGAGATGCAGGTAAAAAAAAAATATTATAATGTAAATAAAATCAGGCTGGCAGGCTGCAGGAGCGACAAAAGGCCACCTGGTTCCAACCAGCCCCTCCCCTCTTGTTCCCAAGACAACACTTCCCTCCCGTTAATTAGGGCAAATTTTTGTTTACATAACGAACTTCAGGGTCGCTGACGACAAAAAGCATCTTGGGACATGTGTTTGAGGGGGGCTAGGCAGATGGGTGTGTGTTGTTGTGCGTGTGTGCACGCAGTTAACTCGCGGTGGTTCTCGGCAGCTCCATTGGACAAAGCGCCTTCCTACCTGCTGCCTCACGGCAACATATTCCCAGAAGCCATTGGGGGGACACGTGTTTTGGCGTGGGCTGGGAGGTGAGGAAGCCTGATGGGGGTAAGAGGAGCTTGTCCTGCCGCCCCTGGGGTAGAAAGATGGATGATAACCAAAGTTCAAGCCTGGCTAATTACTCCAGTGAAGGCTCTGATAGCAAATAAACATAGAAGAGGTTTAGAGAGACTCTCCTGGGCGGCCTATGAGCTCATCTAATGATAAACTGGCTTCTGGTGTCCACCGAGTCCTCTAATAGTGCTGTGAGTCAGGAAGGCCCAGAGCAACGTATCCAGACCTCACCTTTGGACTGATCAGCACACTCACTCCATGTCTTATTGTTTAAAACTACAAGCAGCAATTTATATGCTCATCAAAATTTGGAGTGTATTTATATAATATGTTCTTGAGTTTGACTTGAAGATGGAAATCAAGCCATTTTGCAGCATCCATAACTCATAATTAATTCAAATACATGAATGTTCATGTGAAACTTATGTTTAGATGTCATGTAAGTGTGTCTACATTCCAGGCAGGATGTTGCAAAGTGAGACTAATATTTCATAAATCATTATGTACAAAGCCAGTGGTGAAAATACCAGTGGGACCTCTTATGTTAGGTTTTAGCTGCAAAACAAAGCTTTACATTAAATTCCATTATGGAGCCATGTAATGGAAAGGGACACGTTACCCTAATTTCTCAGGTTATGAGCAGGAATACATACTGCGGAGATGAGCAAGAGCTTAGTTTTGCCCTTTGATTCAATATCGATGATAATAATGTTTACTATTTACACTGCACTTAATATTAAAACCTTATTGAGTTTTTAGGGAAATTGCCATTACATGAGTATGCAGGTTGTTTTTGTGAGGCCTGATAATGGCCTGACAAAGTCATGACAATGACATGACATTTCATTGTTCTTTCTTAAATATTAATTTGGGCTATAAAAGTTACAGCTATCCATTGAAGCACAATAGTATATTGTTCCTGGTGTGCATACTGATTTGAATGTAAGGTATTCAGAATCTCACCATCAGTTATTTAGCATACTGCCTCAGTGAAATGAGTCAGGTGTTTCTTTGATCAAATTCACAATGTTAGGTTGCGATTTTGCAATAACAAAGATGTTTGCAAGCGGCATCTTTGTTACAGTATCAAACGTAATGAGATTTTATGAACAGTGAGAGTTATTCTAACATTAAATAATTTCCATACTGGTGGTGGATCAGTTGATCTCAAACCTTTATCACACGCCATTTCCATCTCTCTCCCATCTCCCCTGTCTCTTTCTTTATGATAGACGATCAAATAAAGGCAAAATGGGGAGAAAAAAAATTAATTTTCTTTTCATGACATGCCGTTTCCACTGAACAGCTGATCTGAATGGGTCTGAAGTAGAGCAGAATTGGTAGGGAAAAAAGGAGGAAAAAGCAGTAGTATTTTCTTAAAAGTGACCAGCAAGAGCGGCTGTCTGCAGGCCGGCTCTGGCTGGTGAGCTGCGTGGTGTTGAGGTGGTCGGCAACCGTCACATCTTATAAAAGGGCAAGCGCTTGCCAGTCAGACGTCCATCAAGGCTGCGCCCCAGTGGGCCAGCGTGGGGCCATAATCCCTGGAAGTGTCCCTATGGTTCTTGCCCTACCTCCCTTATCCCCTCCATCCTTCCCTCCACACCTCCCTTCCCTCCATGCTGTTGTTTTCCTCCTCTCCTCCCCAGGTGGGGGGTGTTTGGACCACGCAGTGTGACCTGGCTGCCAGGGGAGGGATCCAGGGAGGGGCTCCGGGGCCACAGGTGAGGCCTGGGCTCAATCTACCCCCCTCCATCCTGCCT
>OMKZ01013318.1:1712-11999 GCA_900302535.1 Neoniphon sammara
TCCATGTGTTCCCATTTTGCCCAACACCTCCTCGTCACCCCAGCGTGTGTGTGTGTGTGTGTGTGTGTGTGTGTGTGTGTGTGTGTGTGTCACAGTTTCTATGGTCAGGTCAGGACTTCTGCTGTCAAATTTTCTTGTAAATCGATCAAAGGTCAAGGAGGGACGTCCGAGTTATGATAAGAACCTAAACACACACCAGTGAGAACTACGATGAGACTTTCATTAACACTGAGAAAGATACACTCGACTGCACTAAATGATTCATTATAATCAGCGTTCAGACAAGACACGTCTTTGCTCTGGACAAAACAAAACAAAAATATTGTAGCCAAATGTGTGGTTATCTTTCTCATCTTTAATTGGGGACATTAATTGCAATCAATTTTTAAAAATTATTATTCTTATTTGACAAAGGTCAAGGTCAGAGTCAGAGTGGGACATCATAGTTTGCCTTGGAGTAAAACAAGGGGCATGCAGCATTTCTCACTGCATTTCTAGTTTAAACTTGTGTCTTCATCGCTGGTTTTTCCCCACATTCTCTCTCTCCACCTCTTTACGTTGCCTGTCTGCACACTGTGGCTGCATTACATCCCAGATCACAGTGTGATCCTGAGCCTGGAGATCTGTTAGCAACATGAGCTAAAATTGATTTTTGTGCATTCAGAACTTAATGCACCTTGTATTGGTGGGTCATAAAGGCCTCATCAAAACAGTGAGTGTTTTTTTCTTTATTGTTTTCTTCACTTGAATTAGTTGCTCACTCTTAGACCTCATGGATTTCTCCTGTAGTCTTCCTGGAGGCTTTCATGCTCTCAGGAAAGAGATTTGGCTGCTGGAGATGACAGCGTAGATTTGGAGGACATCCAGATGGTTGGAAATCTGCAGTTTTTCTTGTCCTCCACCTCACTAATATTCAAAACACCACTGCTGCTCCAGCCAGCCTCAAAGCGGTCACCACATGTAGATACTCAGCAAGCACAAATGATGTAGTGTTGATGTCACGGACACAGCTTAGGCAAATTATTGCTGTAATTCTTGGGGACTGAGAGGAAGTTTTCATGGAAGAAGCCCCAGCTGCTTCTGCTCAAATAAATATGTGGTGATTTGCAAATGAAAAACTTAGAGCATTGTCCAAAGTTCCTGCGAGTCCTTAAAAAGTCTAAAAAAGTCTTAAATTCAACACTCTGAATTTTAGGCCTTAAAAGGTCTTCAGTTGTCTTAAATAATATTTTTATAGGTATATAATACTTTCATACTGCTGTAATTTAAATTGAGTCACTAAACGTTGAGACTTTCTTTTGTCCTAATTTGACTTTAATCGACTTAAGTCTCTGAAGGCCACATCCAGCAGAGCCACGATGACAAAATGTGAGTTTAACCTGCCCAACCTGACTGACACATCTCACATCATCTTCTGTAAAAATAGGTCAGTACACACACAGACAAGACAGTAAACTTAACTGATCACAAACAGAGATACACACGCTCACCACTCACTGGACTTTAGGATAATCGCCGCTGGTCAAAGTAAAAGTATCCATAAATCCATCCAGGATGTGATGAAAATCCGAAATGCTGTGACTGTTCCCACTGAACACAATTATATTTGTCTTACTGGTTTACAAAGAACAATTATTCTGGGAAATGAGCATGAAGCATGAAGTAGGTCTTAAATTGCAGTCTAAGTGGTCCTAAAAAGGTCTTAAAAAGTCTTAAATTTCACTTGGTGGACCCTGCAGGAACTCTGTCTTATTTCTTTACAGAAAAGGTCAGACCGAAAACCCCACCAGTTTCCATCAGTGACATGAAGAAGGTAAGAAGTTGCAGATGTGTGTGTTTGTGCGTGTGTGTGTGTGCATGTGCTCCTGTATGTACATTTTACAAGTGACTCAGCCAATCAGGAGCTGAGAAAAGACCCGTCTGTCTGTCTGACTGCAGCCGGCCCAGGAGGAGGAGGAGGAGATGTCGATGAGTCCCGGCGTGTCGGAGTTTGTGAGCGACGCCTTCGACTCGACGGCCATCGACCAGGAAGACCTGAGGAAAGAGATGGAGCAGCTGGTGCTGGACAAGAAGGAGGACACGCCCTCTCCTGACGGTCAGTTCATCACAGCTTCCTCTCACTCTGCAAGGATTAATCACATCACACATATGGGAATATTTGCTGAACTTATTCAACCAATATGTAATATTTCTGGATTCAAGCTGCCAGCAGACAATATTTTATATTGATATTCAGTATCATTAAAGTGCAGAGTGCATAATCTCCCACCCTGCAGATAATTTAGAATAGGGATGAGTTTTCAGAAACAGAATGAACACCATGCCTGAAAATGAGGCAGTTCTACATCCCATCGTTCTAGGCTTGTATTTATTATCATTTTATTACGTTTGTGTTATTTATTTTACAGCATAAACTAATTATATAAGAAGCTATGAATGAGGGAACAACACATTCAGCATGAAAACTGGCATTCTGTTGGCTTTAGATTCAACCTGCCAATAAAAACAATATTTTCTGCCAATGTTGATGATTTTCATGCAATAGAGCATTTAGACCATGAGACCCTAAAACACTGAAACACATACTAATAACAGTAAAGACAATATTAATAACAGTAAGCAGCATCCATTCAGGTCCCATCAGTTAGTGTTCAGTTCAATATGAAATCAAACACATCATATGAGAAGTGGATGACACAATACCAATATCTAATTAAAAACAAATCAATATATCATTGTAACCACATGTGTGTGTAATTTTGTAATTTAGACAGAAAATCTGGCAAACTAAAGGCATCTTCAGTACCGAGGATGCACTGATATGTCGGCAGATTACCACTGTCAGCAGATATCAGCTTTAAAATGCAATATTGGTGACAATCCATAATTGTTTTTGTGTGTAGGAGGCATTTTGTGACCATATTTCTAGCTTGTGTCGCATAAAAAAACTGTCAAATTGCCAACAGCATAACACTAATTTGGTCTTTTGTTAAAAAAACACTTATCTTTGAACAGGTCTGTTTTGCACTTGCAAGCTGTCAATTCTCACAAAAATGCACAGTGGCATCAGTATCAAACATTATGAGTGGGAGGATATCAGGCAACAGTATTGACATGAAAAAAATCATATCACTGCATCCACATTGATTGCTTTCCTGCACTCTTCTCTGTTTTCCGCCCCTCGTCCCTCAGAGGAGACAGCGGACTGGGAGAAGGAACTGCAGCAGGAGCTCCAGGAGTACGAGGTGGTGACCGAGTCGGACAACAAAGACGACCAGTGGGACCAGGAGATCGAGAAGATGCTACAGGCCGACGGCAGCTAGACGGCCGGCGTCCGTCCTGCGTACTCTCTCTGACGTGGCTCCTGACGGATGACTAGCGACCAATTCTTCACAGTGGGACACAGTTTGATCCCCCCCTCCCCCAATATGCATTAGCATCTGTCCGCTTGTATCCATACCAGATACAAGTGTGTCTGATTGTAGCGAGATGGAGACACCTCCACTGAAACATAATGGTATGTTCAGCAGGCGGTTGAGTAAAGTGTTGTTTGATGGCTCCAGCCCAAGCTAGTTTGTCCTCTTGCTCTCCCCTTACTTTTCCTGTTTCATGACCTACATGTAGTGAGGAGGACAGCAGCTAGAGGGCGCTGCAACACAAGTGCCAGCTGTTTTTACTCTGGTGGGCGCCTGTTTGAAATCATAGATCTGCATCACGTTTTATCCTTTGTCTGCTGGTGGTTTGTACAGTAAAGCCTGTAGTATACTGTAGTTACAGCACAGTAAAGTAAAGTCAAATGTAAAGTTACATTTATGTAAATAAGAAGAATCTGATATGTTGCACAGAAGCTACTTAACACCATTTCCCTCTTATTACATCTGCACCTCCTTTTCTATTTTGTATTTCATTTGGACTAAAATGTGTGCATGTGTGATGTTCAGCTGCTGCAGCTGAACTGCTGTACCTTTCCTCTGTTTTATCTTTTCTTTTAATTAAACATTCATCTCTTCTTATGGACAAAATCAACCAGTGGACTGTGGATCAGATTTATAGAAGGGGGACATAATGAGCTCAGGGAAGCTGCTGATGGAATGGAGCGTCCTTTTGATTTTAAATGAAAGTATACTTTTTATGAAGGTAAACAGTAAGTGGCACAAACATGATTTTGGTGCTTTGATACAAAGCTTCACATCTTTTTGTTACTTGTGTGCTTTCATTTGATTCTGTTTCTCTACCAGTTTGTCTTCTTGATCATGACTGTGGATGGGTTATCTTCCTTAACCATAATAAAATGATAATTCAACCTTAATAGATTTGATCAATCAAAACTGAGTGTCTTTGTCGATCAAAAATGAGTAATATTTATTTGTATTTTTAAGGGTGTTGACTAATCCAGACTTCAGTATCCCCAAGAGTTTACCCCACTTCCATTTTTGATTTTTTCAACTTCCCTATAAATGACGGTGATCAAATGTACAAACTCTTTGAACTGATGACTTGGTTTGGCCCAGTATCTGATGATATCAAATATTGTGATATTTGCAGCCATATGTGATGTTTTCTCCAATTTAACAGCTGACCTAGTGCACAGTAGTAGCATGCATCGTTTTGCAAAATCATGCATCATTTTGATTACACACGACAATTTTGATTAATGTGCCGTTAATTGAAGTGAGAGTCATGAACATCAAACATTTAATTTAGGAGATTTTAGAAGACTTGACAATAAAATAGTCAGATATGGTCCAAGCCTGCTGATCACACTAGCTTAGAGTCACACACTGACATGAGGCCACAGTCTGACCTGGGTTCATGCCACAGTAATCCTGACAGTTTCCTCCTTGGGGGATGACTGAGGTTTATCAAAAATGTTCAGATAATGAGTGGTGTGTTATTTCATTGTCACTCACTCCATTGTCACTCACTGAAACACCAGCAGTGAACAAGTGAAGACCACAGTGCTTCTCGGAAATTGTTTATTTCTAACAGCAGAAATAATTCCGTCACTTACACACTGGCCAGGCTTTAAAGTCTGTATTTTCATATTAATAATGTGATTATAATGTAAGGGATTTCTGTCTTCCCCCCTCCTTGAAGAATGTGAAGTCATCAGAGGTGAAAAGTAAGCCAACAGTATAGGAGCAGTCAGAGCTACAACATTAAAATTACAGGTTAATGCATCAGCATGACTTATTTATTTCATGGCATGACAGCTCCAGGCTATGCCTTTTCTAAAACCTCTTGCTCCTGTTGATCTCATCGATGAGCGCGTCATTACAAATGTATGCTGTTCGAACCCTCTGAACTTTATTTTAAATTCTAGTGGAGATCCCAAGGTTTCCAAAGATCCCAAATCTGTCCTGCTGAATTCCAGGGAAATGTGTATAAAATGATGCACAAGACATGTAGATCTTTTCTATTTGATGTAATGCTGCAGCCATAAAACAATGGCATCTTGGCTTTGAATATTTCACTCAATATAAGTGTGATGGAGCTTCAATGAAGCTGCAACCAGCAGATACACAATATGGATGGACACTTAAAATATGGAAATATTTTAAGACAATGTTTTTCTCACTTTGAAGCTACTTAGGTTGAAATTTAAGGGTAAAACAGAGTTTAGGGGGTTAAATACCACCCGTCCTCATTGAGTATCACACGATTTTTAATTTTTTTAAGACACAGTCCTTGTCTGCTTTAGGTGTTGTGTGCCCTCTAACAGGAACTAACAGGAAGGTGCTGCCACAAAGTGAGAGGGTGAAAGGTTGGAGAGAAGGAAGTGGAGCATGAAATGAGAGTGTGACTGGGTGAGTCAGTGAGTGAGGAATGATGGGAAGGCGGGCTGCGTGTTTTGCCGGTAGAAAGTCTGTAATCGGGCAGTTGACAGAGAGACAAACACATAGCTGTGTTGATGCCAACCAGACAGCCAGGCTTGTCTCCACACGCTCCCACAGCCGTACGAGAGCGCAGGAACCAGATGGCACTCTGTCTGCAGTGTCAACACTGCAGGGCAACAAGATGAAATACAGGGCGAATGCTTGTGTTTGCAAATTGGCAATCAATAGATCAATCTATATGATAATGAACCCGGTCACAATTGTGCTGCGTTCCCTGTTTCCCCCTCCCCCTCTTCAGTTTCAGGTGTGTGTCTCTGCATATTAACAGACAATACAGAGAGCACACTAATCCTCAAGGCTGTATGGATTTCTTTTTGTCCACACACACACACACACACACACACACACACACACACACACACACACGCACACACATACCGTTATCACAGCATCACAGCAGGAGTCCACCAGCTGGTTCCTGGCAGGACACACAGTGGTCGCCATGGTGACGAAGCCCGGCAGCTGAGGACCCGTGTGGGTGATTTCATGTTTGCATGCGTGTGTATGTGTGTTACACACACATACACACCTTTTAATAATGCAGAAAGGAGGGCCTCTTTGTGTTTTATTTTACATGCATGTCTGTGTGTGTGTGTGTGTGTGTGTGTGTGTGTGTGTGTGTGTGTGTGTGTGTGATCCGCCCTCGGTGTGCAGGGTTTAACTGATATCTAACATCTGACTCTCCACCACTTCCCTGTCTGCTTGTGGCCCAGACAAAGGAAAAGGCAGACCGAGATATGAGGCGGTGAAGAGAAGATGATACTGAAAGATTGCTGGGAAAAATGCAGTCACATCTGAATTTCTTAACAGTGGCGATTCATGTGTGTTTCCACTCTGCTTAGTGTTGTAGTCAGACACAGAGAGACTGCAGACCTGGCTGAGACTCGCAAAGTGAACGTTGTTCAGGCCTGACAGATAAAATCACTGTGATATTAAATGTAGTGTCAGTGGTGCTCAATACTGAGATAATAAAAACCTTACTGGAATCGATGGTATCTTTTATCTCCAGTGGTAACACTATTGGAAATTATTAGCTATATAATATCTGCATAATATACACTTATTATACATTATGCAAGGGACAATCCACAAAAGGATTTTAATGCACTCTACCAAGAAAACCTCTTCGTCTCAGCGTCATGCATTAAAATCTTCAACGCACTTCATTGTGGATTATCCTGCTTACACCGTGCCCCTCGACCAACAATAGAAAATAGGGAGAGATCATTAATTTAGGGAGTTTTATGTTTTAAAACTGTTTCTGCACAGATCAGAACGAAGGAGATGCTACAGCTGATTCAGCTGGGCTAATACAGTTAGCTTAAAGTTTCAGTTGCTACAGTTACCCGGGTTGGTTCAAAACTTTATGGCCAGCTTATGAATTTATGAACACTTTTTAATTTTGAGCCTTTAAAGGAGACTACAAGGCCTTTACATGGCCTTTCTAATATTAAAGATGTGGCTGTGAAGATTGCTATAACCTGCAACTGTGACTCAGACTGAGAGAGATTCTGCTCAGCATTTTAACTCCCATCTCACTGGTTTCATATCTTTTTTCCCCAACAGTCAGTGCAGTGTTTTTTGTTTTTTTTTCACCATTCACCACATTACTGTCAAGTTCCTAAAATGAGGAGGCTGTAAAGAAAAATGATGAGGAAGGAGGTTGAGAGGAAGAAGGAGGGAAGGAGGAGCGGGACTAACGGTTGAAGACTATAAAGAGAGAGAAAGGGTAAAAAAAAAAGGAGGCAGAAGAGCTTGTGGTTCAGTCTGCCTCTGGTTTGCCTCACCTGGGCAGCGTGCCAATCATAATCCTATTGTGTACCAGCCTCATGTAAAAGCTATTGTGAATAGTAGACCTGGGAACTGGGTAGAAGGGAATTTCCTTCAAGGACACAGAGATTACAGGCTTGAAAATGCTTTTGCACCAGCATTATTGGATTTATTCACCGAAACAGGTAGAATGGGACGATGTTTATTCTCACAGAGGGAATAAACTGTGAAAAAATTTGCAAGAAAAAAAAATAGAATGGAAGGGCTGGACCAGGTCTTATATCAACTAAACAAAGCAAGGTCAAGCTGTTGCCACGTTGCACATGAGAGTGTGGACGCTTTCCAGCTTGACTGTTTTAGAGCTTGAAATCTCAGCAGACTTTGAATTTATAGTGAACCAACTGGCATAGAGGCAACATAGCAACATTTACAAATCCCTGCTGATATGTTATGATTATTTTGTGCAAAGAGACAAATATTACAAATTATTACAAATATTAAAATATTACAAATTGTACCTTTAAATTTTGTTATTCTTCTAAGTGCAAATGCAGAGCTAGATTTCTTGTTCACTGTAAGAGCTTTGTTTTTTTTTGTTTTTTTATTCTTGTGGGTGACAGCGAACACAACCCAAAGACCGAAACTAGCAATTACATCTGCGTGGTTCAATGTTAGCTTGTAGGTTTACTAGCAAGCTAAGCAATAACATCTGTGTGAGTTGAAATCAGCACTTCTGACCCACATGTAAATTCTGCATGGAAAGTTAGCGCACTGAAATATTTCCCCCTCAATGATAAAGTGCCACTGCCAACGCTTCCTTGGCCATTCTTGTAAATAAGAATTTGCTCTTACTTACAACTATGTTCTTTTCTTATTTACAAACAAAGTGAAACCAAAACCACACAATTTAACGGTATTTCTGCATAAAAGAAATGAGCAACATCAAAAAGCATACTTGATGTAATCTGGATTAGGTCTATTGACAATTTTAGTTTTCTGGGGAATACTAGCCTGATCGTCATTTGTTTACTGTTTGAGAAAAATATCAAATACCCAGGATACCCATGGATAAATATAAGTTAAATAAAAAATGTCTTCATCTCCCTGCATCGCCTCCAGTCTGACGTGGAACATTTCAGTGAGCTGTCTGGGTGAAGCTACATGTGTGAAAGGAGCTTTGAGCTGCCTTACTGAGGCTGTGAAATAGATTATGTCTTTCTAAAGGAAGATGTGTTCTGTATTTACACACCGGACACGCTGGCATGTAGGACGCTCAATAAAGACTTCAGTAACAAACTGTGGTTCTTCATCTCCAACAGTGTTTGAGTTGTTTTTAGTGGATGGTGACTCGTGGTGGTTGTTTCTCTCTGTTAATGAACCTTTAACCAGAGGCGCCTCATTTGTAGCTTTACTTTGACTTTATGATGATCTTGTTACCTTTATGTTTGTCAGGAATTCTCCAAGAAGTCTAAAAATACTGTAAACACTCTGTGAATGTAAGAATGCCTTGTTTGTATGCAGATGGTGCTTCAGCATATATTGTGCATATTTTTTGCAGGGCTTTATGGATTTTCTTTGTGTATTTTTTGCACTTCACCAATCTTCAGTGCAGGCTGGTCATGTGATTGCTAAATAAGGGAATCGTGGTTATTAAATCTGTGAATGTTTAAGTCTGGTGAAAAGCACTTACCTGAAAACATGATTTATAGTTGGTGCATTAAATATGACTTTCTACTTTGTCTAGAACCTGCCTGAAAATTAGACAGTGAATGTGAACATCACTACAACTGCTGGAGTGAAAAGACTTAAAATATTATCTTTACATCATCTGCAGAGACTGTGATCATACAGACCTGGTTGAAACTGAAAAATCAAACAGTCTAAAAGTTGGACTGAGGTCAACAGCGGCACCAAAAACTCAGTCCCATGTCTCCAAAACACAAGAATGATGGAAAACCGCCTGAATGAATGGTGGAGCTTGTGAATGGTGTGGAGCAGATTTAAAACCTTATAAAAGTGGTGTTTTCATGGTGAATGCTGCTCCTTTAGCCTTTATGGCTGTGCTGTAAAAAGTCTTTAAAACTGCAGTGAATTCAGCCCTGAGACCTCAAAAGGCTCAGAGACCACTGACACTGAATTTAACAAGAGGAGGTCCTGTTAGCGTTTTCTGCCACCAAAACCATAACAGACAGGCCTCTGTGTGTGTGTGTGTGTGTGTGTGTATGTGTGTGTTCTTGTATGCCCTTATAAGGATAGAAAGGTGAGGGAAGTCATCCAAAGTGGGGACATTTTGCCAGACATCACGTCCTCAAGATGTTATGGTTTAGTATTTGGATTTGGGGTTAAGACTAGAATTAGGATTTGTTTAAATTAAGATGAGGATTAAGGTTACAGTCAGGTAGTTATAATTATTCAGTTCAGTTCAGTTCTTTATCATCCCATGTGGGAAACCTGTCTTGCAGCATGCCACAAATAAAAGACATAACAAACAAACAACACAACAAAAACACAAGTCATTTCTACTTAAGTGCTGATGCATATACAGCATGGTGCAACAAGACAGAGCTACCAAAACAAACAACAGAATAAAACACAAAAGTTATTTCTATAAGGGAAAAAT
>OMKZ01013319.1:14571-24778 GCA_900302535.1 Neoniphon sammara
CTTCCCTGGTCCTTGGCCTAACATTACTCTGTTGGGGGACGCGTGGCTACCTGTCCTGCCCAATCGCTGGTGGAAAATTACCTTGCTGATTTACAGTGTGATATTAGGCAGCCATAATGGGCCACTAAAGCAGATAATATGAGCCACAAATCTCTGGGAGGAGCGGTGCTTTAACTGCCTGTTGGCGTTTGATCATATGTCTGTTCCTTTCTCATTTATCCTGAACCTATATAGGCCAGAATGAACATCCCAGCACATTCACAAAGGTTATGTGCAGGTGGTACACCCCACAATAATATAGAGGGCCATTCTGAATTAATCTGTAATGCAATATCCCCACAACACTTGAAAAAAAGTAAATTAATTCTGAATTGATCGCCAAGCACAGGCTTCCGGAATAATAGGGAAACTTTTAGTTCTCTGTCAAACAGCTTCACTTTTGGTTTATTTCTCCATGTATGGCCAAACTAAAATATGCCATGCACACTTTTAGCTTTTCAGGTAAGAGATGCAGAGCTTACTAAATCACATACTTACTCAGTTAAAGGAATAAGCTTTCAGGAGATTGGCCCATGGTTAACTAATGTATTAAGTGATGAGAGCATAAACAGCAAAGATATTCATTCATTCCCAGTAGATTGTTGGTGTTCATGCAAACTCTTTAGCATACACTGTGTTAAATGATGATTAGCAACTAGTATTATCCAAAGTAAGCATTCTTAATTTTTTCCATCAATAAGTTGTATTGTTTTAAATTATTTGGCCTGAGGATTTGTAAATTTGTAAAATAAAATAAAATCAACCCAGTATAACTGATGCGGCCAGGTTTATTTTTGGAACTTTTTCAGGTGAGCATCTATATGTTCCTCTGCTGTTCGATGATTTTTAGCCATGAAAATCTCCCATCACCCACAACTGTCACTTGCAATGAAGATAAGGAAAGTAGTCCCTGATGGTTCAAAACAGTACATTATTTATATATCATCTTTCATCTAAATTTCACCTATCTAGGTAAAACTACTAGATGAAAGCATATGTCATTTAAAATTACTTACCATTCAGCTGTAGAGAATCGACAAGTTCTCATTTTCTTACTTTTGACAGAATCCTAGTGACTTACTGTCACTCAACACAGTGTTTGCTGAAGTGTTAGCATGGAGCACTGAAGCCAATGATCAACTAGGGACACATGAATGATTTTAGTGTCTATTTTAATTGACCAGTGAGGAAATAATTGGAAAACCTGCAGTATACCTTTAACCTGGTCCCTTCCAAAGGAGTAACAAATTCTCGTGCTTTCCCTTCCATCACAGGGTCTCCTCTTTTTTTCTCCAAATCTCAGATGTAGGCTTGTCTTGACCTTTTCCACAAGTCAGTGATTCATCACGCAATTAAACTAGTCAGTCTCACACCACAAGGCACCCTCAGGAGGATGGGACACACAGACAGTAAGAAAAATCTGGGCCTCAAGATGCATCCAAAATTTCCATTTCAGTATCCAGCTGTTTAACTCACATGCCTAATCAAGTTTCTTTGACTCAAAAGCACAGAAAAACAATAAAATAAACTATAAGAGCAACCCGGATCTTCATTAACATGCAACTCTTAGGGATCCTAAACACCTGATGATAAGACAGGTTTTATACACCTGTTATTAGTCGCACCACACTCATGACCAGGGTACAAGAATTGCAAAGAAGTTACCAAATTTAATGCCTATGTGGTCAACTAGATTTATAGTTATAACAGCAGGTCATCTCAGATAATTAACCATATACAGAGTCTTTTGTTAGACAGATAACCAGAAATCAATATCAGTATCTTTTTGCAAGTATATATCAACTGACAGATTTTCATTATACAGACCAACACACATGACCATGTTGCCAGCTTGACTAATTTATTGTTACATTTAGCAACCCACCCCCAATGACGTTATTTCTCAAAAGGGACTAGCAACAAATCTATCAGCTTTTCCCAACCAGAGGGAACAAGGTTAATGTGTTGCTTCCCAAAGCATTTGATGACAAAGATGTCTGATGATCACAGCACTTCCCAAAGGCAGCGCGGCTCCCTTCTCTCCATTAACTGCAGAACTGCAAACAATAGCTAAAAAGTTGGGGACATTGCACAATACCAGAATCTCACTTGCTGCCTCCCTGTATTGTCCTCTTGAGCTAAAATTAGCTGAGAAATGACACACGAGTCCAGCTTAAAGAAATCTTGGTCAACATGAAAATACATTTTGCTGGGTTAGAATCAGCATCAGCTCCAAACAATGTGTATAATGCACTGGCTACCAATCAAAATGCTGTAATCAGTTTTCTATATAAGCTACAATTACAGTATGAGATTCCTACAAAAATACATGGACATTCTAATAAACTATGTATAAGTGCATTTTTAGAGGCCACAACTGAAAAACAAAAAGATTGTAACATTTTTTGCATCTGACTGCTGAATTCTTGCCTTGTATAGCACATTATGCCTTAGTACACCTTACTTCTTGTGTACAAACAAAGTTGACACAAATAGGCATAAAATAAAACAGGGGCACTTAATCACAAACTGCTTCTGCTAAATACCAGCTGCCCAGAGGGCAGAATGCTAACAACAGTCTACAGTATACCTGTGTCACTATCATAATTGTCTCATAATTGCTGCTGTTAATGTTCAGATTTCATGGAATGGAAAAAAATACTTCACCAGTCAAAATACTAAATCTCAGTTGGCACCTGTTGAGACACTGATTAATTTGTCCTAGCCTAAGGGCAATAGGAAAATGAAATACAAGTGAAAAGAGCCTCACGATTTCATGTATTTAATGATTTTGTATTAATTAGCCTTTCTTTAAAAAAAAAAAAAATCCAGTTAACCTTTAGTGTTGGAATCACCCTGTGATTGAATAGTAATGGTATCCATTAAAAACATTTATTAAAAAAGTAGGGCAAATTGTTCTTTCGTTTAAGGCTGATTTGCAGAAGTTTTTGTAATAATGGCTGTTTATGTGATTTGCTCCTGGAAGCTCCCCCCATCCAGCGCACTAATACACTGTCAGAGTCCTTGGCTGCAAGGCTTTTCTGAGTGCCTCTTTTCTCAAACAAAATCATCACCACTTTTTATGTTGAACTGATGAAGTTTTCTCTGTTTATCTCATCGCCTGCAGCGCTCTGCTTTGTGCATCTACACTCAACATTCTGTCTTTGTGGGAAATGTAAGGCATACAAAGAAGCCTTGAGCGTTTGTGCGTGCGTGTGTGTGTGTGTGTGTGTGTGTGTGTGCATGCGCGCACATGTGGATAGAATTTTGTTAGGAAACCGTACTTAAAGCATGTACTCAGATACCAGTTTGGCATACCTGTAATTTACTCTAGCATTGTCATTTTTGTCAGTCTTCATTCATATCATTTTATCGGTTTTGATACCATTATTCCACCACATTTTAAAGTAAATACCTTACCTTTTGCTCTGTTATTCATGAGAATGCCTGGAGTTATTGCTGGTTTAGTCATTTTGGTCATTTTCATTTCAAACAAGACAACGTTAAAGGACCATTCTGATGTTTTTGCCCATTTGCTACAGCCTACGTTCATTTTTAGATTTTTGAATATTTACTTCATTTTCCTACTTTTGTAAAATTCAAAAACAGGTGATGAACCTCTACCACTCCAGTGAACAGTTTATAAGTCACAGATGTTTGAATATAGTTTGTAAAACAAGCTTTTCTACAAGGACTATTTTCTGGTGCAGACAAAGATTCTGTTATTGGGTTTCTGAATGCAACAGTGAGAAAAGGTGCATTTAAGGTAGATAGATAGTTTACAACTTTGTTATCCATTTCACAAAGCATAACACATAGTAAAAATAAGACTTAGTATAAAAACAGCTCAGGAGGACACTGACACAACATACACATAGACACAATAAGTCAAATAAACCAATTAACACAGTGCAAAAGTGCCAGTAAATTGAGATTAATCAGATTAAGGATGAGGTTAATTTAGAAATTCAAAAGAGAAATTGCACGAGGGATTAAAGAATTCTTAAAGATGTTATATGCTATTAATATATCGGAAGAAAAAAACTCTGTCATTAGCCAGACCGTTGTAACTTTTTGAAAGCAAGAAGAAGCCTTTTCACAACACCCACGCTTGCAGGTGGAACTCTTAAAATACAGATTGAATTTAACAATAAAATCATTTCCCTAACATCAAAACAAACTGCAAAAATGAAGACAAGGCAAGTTATTTTTTTTTTTTTTTTTTTTTTTTCATTTTGTTGTGGTCCGCTTCAGATCGCTATGTGCTGGTTGGCAGTCGTCATGACAGTGATCAGGGAGGTGGGGCCTCGGCCATCATGACTCAGCTCATCGCCACGGTGACAGAACAGACCAAGCGAGGATGGGTGCCGGACCGTACCACTGTGTTCTGCTCCTGGGGGGGCTCAGCTCTAGGAAACATCGGGTCCTATGAATGGGGAGAGGTGAGGACATCTGTTTTATTAAATGTCAGCTTAGTTAATGGGTTTTGTTTTTATTTAGACTGAGGCTGATCCAAAAAACAAAGATTATACTTTACGGGAGGAGGCATTGGCAACACCTACTATACAGATCTCCATCTTAACAAGTAATTTAGTTTCATTTTCAAAAATTCGGCAAGTGGGATGAGATAATCCCACTTGTTTCCAATGCTAATCAACTTGTTTCTAGAAATTTCTTGAATCAAGTGTCATTTTATTTTATTCTAGTGGGTTGATCTACCTTATTCTGCCTTGTTTCAACATGTTTATACAGAAAAAATCCTGAAACAAGTGAAACTGCATTGGAACCAAGTGGGATTATCTCTGGTAGCTTTGTTTCACTTGTTTGAAGAAAAACAAAATTTAAGACTAAATATGAAATTAAGTGACTTGTTAACGTTGAGATTCTTTGCAGCTAAGAGACAAGATGATCATGCATACTAAGTAAGGCAATAACAACAGTCTTTGTTTCACTGTGAAGACTTTAGGAGGACTCTAGACTCTCTAATGTCCTGAATCTTTGCTGTACATAACGTGACAGTAAGATTGCAGTTTACAATTTAGGAATTAATATGGTCATCTGATTAAATTACATGATAAGTAACAGTAGAAAGGGCCAGTGTCTTGTGATCACAAGCAAAAAACAAGGGCGAAGGACAATAATATAGTCATAAGACGTGGAGAGGAGAGATTTTATGGATATGTTATAATGAAGATGATGCTAGAGACAGTGACTACAATGATGATGATTACGATGATGGTCATAATGTTGTGTGTGAGTGTGTGTGTGTGTGTGTGTGTGTGTGTGTGTGTGCAGGATAACAGTGTTGTCTTACAGAGCAGTGCGGTGGCCTATGTCAGTCTGAATTCTCCTGTCAGAGGAACAGAGACTCTCAGAGCTACAGCCTCCCCTTCACTGCTGCAACTCACTTCAGATATTCAGAGGGTAACTACCAATATTACTCCTACACCTGATAGTACTACAGGTACTATTGTTACTAATGCCACTGCTACTACTACTATGACTAGACATCTAGATTTTTTTCTATTTGATGTAATGATGCAACCATAAAAAAGTGTATCTTAGGTATCTTAGCTTTGAATATTTCACTCAATATAAGTGTGGTGTAGCTTCAATGAAGCTAAACACAATACACAATATGGATGTGATGTTGTACAATACTGAAGAAGAAAATACTAGAAAAAAATTTTTTCTAACTTTGAAGCTACTTAAGGAGAAATTTAAGGGAAAATTAACATGTCTAATCTTACCAATAATACTACAAATTACAATACACAATTTTTCTCTCTCTGTCTCTGTCTCTCTCTCTCTCTCTCTCTCTCTCTCTCTCTCCCTAACTTTTCACACCAACTGGCCAGAGGGGGCCATTGCAGGAGGCAGTGTGGTTTGTCACAAAAACACATTCAGCTTGCCAACGCAATAATATCACACGACATAATTTTGCGTATCAACCAAAATGTGCAGAGGCAAAATCTCCATTATTGGCAAACTCAAACAACATGGGGTCACTGGAGAGTTCAGATCCACTGTAGACATAATGACCCAGACAGTTTTCCAAAACTTGTGGTGGAAGGGCAGCTCTGATGGCCCCTGAACAATTAGAGCTCTGATCCAAAATCCTTAAAACTGGCTTGAACTGACGTAGTACATTATTTCCCATTTGAGTCATGCATCTCTTGATATGCAGCAGGTTGATAATGGGGGCATGTATGAATTTATTAAGTTTGGATGAAAATTGGTACTGAGGGACTGCCATATCTTGAGATTTGCATTGGTGGAGGTAGGAAAACTGCCCTCTTCAATTCATTGGATGTATACATTCTTACCTGGATGTTTCCAAGTGTCACCACAGTCTTCTATTTTAATCCACTGTGGCACTCTGTTATAGCATCTGCATTGCAATTGGACAGTTTTACTCAGCCCATTGCCTTACCCACATTTTCTGTGCTGGTTCAGGAAGCTGACCCTTAGGCTACGGCTGCCTGCGTGCCTTGAAACATCGTTTTGAATTTTTCAGACACACCACATTCATTTTTCCTCTACCAATCTCCTTTAGTTTCCCCCGCTTCAATCTTATCACCTCTTCACTGCCTCTTCCTCTTTCTAATTTCCCCCTCTATCCCTTTTCTCCTTTTTCCCCTAGTCCCCTCTACCATTTGCTCCATCTTAATTTCCTCCTCCTCTCTTCTTTCATCCAGTCTTTACAGATTTTTCCTCTTTGCACACATTGTCGTGATATTTAAAATGATTAAGACTTCCAATCATGAGTGAACCTTAATCACAATCTTTGAATGTTCTATAATGAAGCTTGCCACCTCTTGCAGAAGGTGAGAAAAACACTTTCAACATGATCTAAATAAGACTACCCTACCTTCTTACTCATCCGGTTACACACTCTCACACACAAACACACACACACACATAGAATCTGCAATGGCCACTTGAGTGAGTATAGCAGTTTTATGATTCAGCCTCCTCCAACAGACTTCTTTATTCCAACCTGGAGGTGTTTTGCAGATATCTTCTACCCTCGCAGAAATCTTCTTCCCAAGTTGTACCATCTTTTTAAACTTTGAAAAGTTTTCCCTCCTGCAAAAAGCACCTCCCTCCACCTCACCGTCCTTCTCTCCCATTCCATTCCTCTGCCTCCTCCTTTTTTTGTTCTTGCCTTTCTCCCTTAAGCACTGTACCCTCCCTCCACTGCTCCTTCTCCTTTTCTTCCATCACCTCCTCAATCTCTTCTTTCATCAGCACCACACTTCCACTACCCATCTTCTCATTATCCTCATTAAAATCTCCCTCAGTTCTCTCCCTTTTCCCATGTGTCTCTAGGTTAAGGTATATTGTTTATTTGTGTCTTTTGGTTTGTCGTCCATTCTCAGGCTCCCAGGCAGGTATAGGAGGTCATGAGCGGCCTGATAGTGCACTGAAATGCCCCTTTATTCCCTTGCACTGCCATAAACTAACTAATTAGCGGGAATAGCCTGGTCCACCTATGACATTCAGCAGTAATGAAGCTATAGACAGCCTCTGCCACTTCAAGTGAAAGCTATAATGAAGAGAGAGGGAAGAGAGAGACTTTGACTTCTGATGTTCCCTAATGAAACCACAGAAGGTGAAAAACGCAGACATTGTAGATTAGTTGAAACTCTGCCTTATCATTATATTTTTCATTCTATCATGCTGCATTTTAGTCCATTGCCAGGCTTGGAAACAACAGTATTTTCATCTGGAAATCTATAGTATGTAGTTTTTATAAACTTTTTGGATAGATGTCCATGGTTAGTCTTATTGGTCACAAATATTAAATATTTTTTCCAGCTGTAAATCAGTTTGTAAGTAGGGGAGAATTTACATGAGCATGGATAGAGTCCAACTTGCACATGACTGGCTTTCTCTTTACTGCATAAGGACAATTTCTCACTCAAGAAGGGAAAAACTGTTGTGAAAATTCAGCGTAACACTCAAGGCCCAAAGAGAAACTTCAACTGCAGTGAATGCCTCATCACCTTAATCCATGCCACCTAGAGCAAAATTGAGTGCATTTTGCTCTGTTCAGCTTCTTACATTGACTTTGCATTCATACCACCTCAAAATTGTTTTTCCATGTTCTGTCTGAACAGAAAGTTTGTCCCTGAAAAGTTGACAATTCAGAGATGGCACCCAGCAGTGCCAAAACACAACAATACAGTCAGAAAGACTGGATTATTTGATGAAGACTGTTTGACCATTTTTACTGAGAACAGAAAATTGAAAAGGCAGAGGGTAAAAAAGTTACCAAGGCATAAAGTGGAATGTAGATTACAAAAAGTCTTACAATGATTTGAAAAACTCTTGAATATTGTTGTCCATGTTAGGTCACAAACAGCCTGCTTTCCTGTTTCCCTTTCCGGTCTTTCTTATTTTTTTCCCCTCTCTTTGTCTTCGGGTGTTTTGGCATTAATGGTTATGCAAAAGTCCGTCCGAAAGTCTACTTAAATTGATATGTTGTATCAATCGAGGTTTGTTTCACACTGCCACAATTGCAAGTATTTACATTCTAAACAGTAAGAAGCAGCAGTATGTGAATGCAACATCTAGACTGCCGAAAATAGCTGATAGGTAAACAAGCGTGCCATTTGGAATGCAGGTACCCCACTAGGTTTGTTGGTGGCACTTGGGGGAAGGTCATGGGGTCACCCACTTTGCTATGTTTAGGTTTAGCCAGGTTTCATCCTTCTTCAGGCTTCTCCAGGCTTCTTCAGTTCTAACTGACTGATGGGAGTCCCAGGCATTTAATCTCTCAAGGTGCTAACGAGCCCACAAGAGGTTAAATGTCTGGGACTTCCCATCAGTCAGTTAGAACTGAAGATTTCGGATTAGAGGCAAAACATCTTCAAGAATCTCAAGCAAGTCCAGTTGCCTTTGTATAGCACTTAGAAGGCAACATGAATGTTGTCGCCAAATTTCATAGTGATCCACCAAAGACATTTTAAGATGTGCCGCTCTGGATCTCACAGCCAACCAACAGACATGGTGGGGTCTAGGCTCCCACTTCCCAGCGGGACTAACGTTTCTGCATGTGGCTATTTTAAGTTCTTCTGTTTCTTCTGTCAAATGGAAAACTGGGGTCTGCTGTCACTGATTCTGCTTTATAGAGATTTACAGTTCTACTGTATGCTGCTATAAACAGTAGCAGAGGAGCTTGCTGAGAGAAACACTCTACTACCCGCTTACCTGCATTCTAAGAACAAAACATCCTGCTGTAAAACCCAAAATGCACTGTGTCAATGTCATAATTTCCTCACTTTGGTCCAAACTTTATTGAAATGCTTTCACACCACAACTTGTCCGCTCCATGGTTCGATTAGAAGTGGACAGAGATCCTTGATTTTTGGGGAACCTTTTTGAAAACTTTGACACTTGACAAAGTCCAACTGCTAAAATTGTCTGAACAGTCTCATTTGTTAGTAGGCAGTATTCTTCATCGTATCAGAAAATAGTGCAGTGATGAGCCCTTGTAGATAGTTTCAGTAACACCATGTTCCAAACCAGCAAAGTTTTTTAATTAGAGATTCTATTACATCATCACAGCTCTGAGATAAAGTTATTAAACTATACTACTCAAACCAAAAAAAATCCTCCTAGATCCCCCCCTCCGGCTCTGTGTACTATTTATTTGCCCTCTCGCCTCGTCTCGTCTTCCCTCGTCGTACCTAATTGTCCATTCGGTGGAGGCTGTATCTCTGGCACGCTCTATCGCTCTATTCATCATCTCAAGTATCTCCAAGCTGCCCTAGGTATGCTCCCCACCTCCCAATATTTAGAAACCAGCCTAAGCGCATCATTAATCATGTTTGCGCAACGGCTGTAATGCTTCCTACTTATCTTACTTCGCCGGGACCTGTCTTCAAAGTCGAGATGCTGCTGCATTGATGGTTTTGGAATGGGTGCTTGGGAACCAATTATAATACAAATAGATACTTCTTTTGGGGGGATATACACCAGCAGGGGGAGAGAGAAAGAGAGGGAGATGGAGAGAATAAAAGAAAGAGGAAGAAAAACAAGGAGGGCTTTGGTGGCAAGAAGAATACAGAACAAATGGAGAGAGTCTCGTGGTTTAATTGGGTATTGCTCCAGAGATGTATGTGTGCCTAGTTTCCAGTCTTAGTGTGGGCGGCTGGTAGCG
>OMKZ01013330.1:3123-15486 GCA_900302535.1 Neoniphon sammara
CTTTTCAGTGGTGAGTCAACAGAATACGACTAAAGTATAGCCCCCAAATGTAAAGCCTGAATGCTGGTTGATGGGAATTTTAATCTATAGTTGATCTATGGTCTCTTGGAAGCTAAATCATCAGCTCCAGGTTTTTGAACTCACAGCATTGAGGCAATAGTGTCCTCTACTGGTTGTTTGAAGGAACACTTCACTTTACAGACCCTAATCTGCCTCAATGAACTCATAATCTCCAGTCTATGTCAATAAACACGTTCAGGGGTTCAGTCTCTCTCTCTCTCTCTCTCTCACAGTTTTTAGTCCTTGTATGAGTAACAGCAAACATGTTCTATCATTTCACTGACAACTGTGATTCTGCTGTATGGTTTTCCTCTGTTGTCAAATCCAAAGCAAATCTTTGTTTGAAAAAATGCGACGGTAAAAGTGTAGTCACACTCACACTCCTACCTCCAAGTGATAAAATACCTCAATTAATCTGAGAAAATGTGTTTGACATCACACGCGACCAATTAATCATAAACTGTTGAGCAGAAACGGAACACTTGTTCACGATCAGAGCTTTCTGGTTCAAGATCAAAGCATCGTTCCATGCTAGATTCTTCTGAAGTGTCCACTGCTCTCCTGTGAAAACAAAGATTTGGTTTGTGTCGTGCGTCCCCCTTTCCCCGGACTAACTAACCCTCCTCTTCAGGCAAGGGCCCTGAGGTTCTTTATGCCGGACAAAAGCTCAACGACAATGAGTGGCACTCAGTGCGAGTGGTCCGCCGCGGTAAAACCTTCAAACTCACCGTGGATGAGGACATGGCCGAAGGTATCATCTGCTATTTTACACTGTGCAAGATAGGCACTGTTTGGACTCATTTTAGATCAAGTGGATTTTTATCTCTCCATTTCATTTCATTCAGTCTGTTTTGAGTTGTGAATGTCATTTTAGAGTTCAAATGATGAGGGTTTCTTAAATATGATACTGTTGGGTTGAAGTACCCAATAGCCAATGTTTTATGCCAATATTCAATATTTGTAATATATGTTATATTATATTATATTTGAAACCTAATTAATAATGCCGTATGGAATCTGATCAAAGTGTTGCATTAGAATCAATTCAGATAAGCATTGTCCTATTGTAACAACCAGTGAAGAATTGATTAGTTATTCCATGTATATATAATCAAGCAAATGACATATCAGAGGTGGACAACACTAACTGCCTGATGTATTTAATAAATATCTGCCGAATGCTTTGGTAAAATGATATATTGTCTAACCCTATGGGATTTCATCATTTCTATTCAAAGTTAATGTTTGTAATTTATAGTTTTACCTCACTTCTAGCTCTGGTAGTGTGGCTTGAAGCAAAACTCCACTGTTAGCTTTTAGCAAATCTCAAATCCTTTGAGATTGCAATATACTCTTCTCTCCCTTCCCCTCAACTCCTTCACCCCCTTCTTTCTCTCCTGTCTTTCTCGTCCCTCTTCAATTACAGGTCAGATGGCGGGCGACCACACCCGTCTAGAGTTCCACAACTTGGAGACCGGCATCCTGACCGAGAGGCGCTTTGTCTCCTCGGCCCCCTCCTCCTTCATAGGACATCTGCAGGTACAGTGAAGTCTGCTGATACATAACATGACACCGTGTCTTGCATTTCATTAGGACTTGCAACATAAGCAGCGTCTGGTTAAAATGTAGAAGTGGCAAATACAGGAGTCTGGAGCACAAAACATGGTTTCATCAGTGTTTGCAGTGCATTATTCTACATTATTCCACTGCCATCGTGGTGTGCAACTGATTTTAGTTTCACCGTTCATTTTCTAAAAAAGTCCTCCTCCCACCTTCTCTCTCTCTCCCCCCTCAGAGCCTCAAGGTCAACGGCATGCAGTACATCGACATGTGCAAGAACGGCGACATCGACTTCTGCGAACTCAACGCCCGCTTCGGCATGCGCTCCATCATCGCCGACCCCGTGACCTTCAAGACCAAGGGCAGCTACCTGGGCTTGGCCACCCTGCAGGCCTACACCACCATGCACCTCTTCTTTCAGTTCAAGACCACCTCGCCCGACGGGTTCATCATCTTCAACAGCGGAGACGGGAATGACTTCATAGCTGTGGAGCTGGTGAAAGGGTGAGTGGGATGGTGACGATGGTCGGCGTGTTCCTCAGCTATTTGCAGTTCAGGGAACCTTGAAGCATTTTAGAAAAGCAGAACTGATGTGAATATATTTGATTTCTTAAAACAGTGTCAGTTTATCAGTCCTGACCTGACCGTTGATCCTAGATCTCCATGCGTCCTCTTATAATTTGTAGAGACCTAAAAATCTCTGTTCATTGTAAAAAATTAGCTTTATTCAGTGCCTAGGTAAAGGAAGGAGACTGCATGGCTTTTTTGATTAACACAATATTAGAACAGATACACAGTAGTATATATATACACAAAGAAGACACACAGGCGCACATGAACGTACATACAGGTACACACACATTACACACATACACAAGAGGCTTGTTTATTGAAGACACCAAAGTGCTTTCTCTCTACACCCACAATCCACCTGAGCGTCCTCGTTCTCGCCACTGAAGAACACAAACACACACAATCTACTTTTAGGTTTCTGCTTCAGGGGAAACAATTACATTGATACACCGAAGAATAGCTCTTTTTGATGTGCCCATGGTAATACTTAAATGGTTTTCCTTGTCGCTTTGTCCTATTCTGACAATGGCAGCATGACTGGTACCGCAGCCAATACTGTTCTCCACTGCTTAAGTACCTCTGATGGAGGCAGTAAACCCCTGTGGCTGTACATGCTTTATGAAAGGATTTTTGTGTATGTTTGTGTGTGTGTGTTGGGAAAAGAGCTTGACCTATTGCTGTGGCTAATGGCTAATAATTTTTGGCAGGATTCCTACACAAGTGTAGAAAGTCTTAGTAGAAAAAAATAGAAATCTCCAGGTCTTGAGAGGTTTGGAGATTCCAGAAAATATTGTTGTACTGTCCTTATAAACCTTCATTTACAAGAAAGCCTTTGTCGTAGTTTTAAGTCGACGATTTGGTTTTACTGTTGATTTTATGTCCTCTTTTATATCTGTTCTGTATATCTTACCCTTTACTTTCTCCTCTTTTCTGTTTTCTGGCATTTCCTCGTGTCTCTGTTCTGTTTTATTTTATCTGCTCTATTTTAGATTCATTTCGAGAAGCACTTTGTAATACTGTTAAGAAAGGTGCCATACAAATGAGTCATTCTTCTTCTTCCTCTACACATTCACTGTAGCTTTAGACCCTTGTCATCTCACTTATTCTGATATTTCTCACAGTTTTGTTATTTATAAAGTGATATTGCAGTACAATAAAATAAAATAAAACCTACAGAACTATAAAATATTTAAATCTAACCAAAGAATTAAGGGATTCAATCATGGGGGAAGCTGTGGAATTAAGGGACCCTGATTTGTTGATCTGCAGTGTTTCTTTGTCACCTCTTCCAGGTTCATCCATTATGTGTTTGACCTGGGGAACGGGCCCAGTCTGTTGAAGGGGAACAGTGACAGCCCACTGAACGATAACCAGTGGCATAACGTGGTCATCACACGAGATGCCTCCAACACACACACCCTCAAAGTGGACACAAAGTCAGTCACCCAGAATGTCAACGGAGCCAAGAACCTCGACCTCAAAGGTACCACGGCCATGTTTTATAGTTGACGTGATACTCAGGTATTTGCATAGTATGCCCAACTTTGAATCTGGGGTTGCACAGTACAAGTGCACCCAACAAGCAGCCTAATTATCGTTAACACATATCTACATGATGCAGATTACAGTGTATCCCACTATTTTAACGATATACCCACATCCTCAGAAGTATCCTCACATCTTTAGAGCTAAAACCACCAAATCCCCTCTACACCAATAGCTTTTTCTCCACAACACACTCATAATGCCATGTCGGGGTAAAATGATTGCTGACTGATTGTGTTGTGTGTGAGTCAGTGTTGATTTTGGCTGTGCTTAAAGGGTTTCATTTCAAAATGCATCTATTTTGAGAACAAAGCATAATCTCCGTGACTCAATGTGGCAAGAATATCAAAGAGTCGATTTCTTCTTAATGGAATGTTTTGTCAGTAAGGTCATGCGATTGTGATTATATTTATGATTGAAATATTATTTTGAAATGAGGTTTACTTCAGAATAAGCAAATGCTTTTTTTTTATTATTTATAAAGGCAATTCTTCATATCATTCTTTGTTTCCGGCTTGATTTATAAATTCAGATTGCATGGTGCAAGCTTTTATTTCAGCACAATAATAATTTATATCCGTTCATCCATCCGTCCATCCATTCACTCACTCATCTGTGTTTCCATCCATCTCTCTGTCAACTCACCTCTCCCTGCAGGTGACCTGTTCATCGGAGGCCTGGGACCTAACATGTACCAGAACCTGCCCAAGCTGGTGGTGTCTCGCGAGGGCTTCCAGGGCTGCTTGGCCTCTGTCGACCTCAATGGCCGTCTGCCTGACCTCATCAATGATGCCCTTTTCCACAGCGGGCAGATTGAACGTGGCTGTGACGGTACAGATGGCCTTTATCCTAAAAGCAGAGCTGTAGACTTGAGACTCGGGGTGTGTTCGGAATCGGGAGCTACTCATACTTAACAAACCACGTGTGACGTTAAATGAGTATGTAGTGTGTTTCATGTGCTTAGTGTGAATAATATGGTCATGCAAGAATTTTGTGAGGCATACTAAATATGGAACAGTTGAGTATGTTGCACTTAATCTGCCTCATAATGTATTGCTGCGGTGTAACCCCTGCCAAAGCTTCTGCTACCACCTTCAAAAACAGAAAGGAACCAATCTTGTTTCACACTGTCCACCAAAATCTGTTTTCATGTATTTTTAAGTAAGATATGAGTAGTGGGGCTGTATATTCTTGGCTCCGATGTGATCTGCAATGACTACTTAAAAAGTTGTTTTTTTGACTTTTCAAGAGGCAATGGCACCACCTTGTGGGCTGTTTGCAGAGCGACTAGTCATAACAAAGCAGTAGGCAGCGCAGATGGAAGAGGTGCGGGGTGCTGATGCCAAATGAGTGCCAAATGAGTATAAATGTAAGCGATGAATGTTGCTCTAATCAAATATTTGTTGTCTACCATTAAATCTGCAAAAAAGATCATTTGAATTGATATTCAGAATAAATGTTACATCATTGAAAATGCTCTTAGCGCTCAACACACATGCTAGCATCATAGTAGCCTCGCTAATTTTTTTGCTTATTCCAGTAATCTGATGTTTTGCTTGAGTACCCGTGAGTGTGAATGCACCAGTGGCATACTACATAATCATCACATTAGTATGTAGTATACAGTGTGTATTCACAAAGTATGTAGGGCTCAGTATGGTAGTATCCCATTCTGAATACACCCTTGGACTGGAGTTAAACTCTTGTGGGTTCAAACGAGGGTCAGAAACGTTACCCACTTGTGAAATGATATTCACAGTCAATTCCACAGCTTACAGCTGTATATCATCTTTTGTGTGCATGAATGTGTTTAAATGTGTGTACCTGTAAATAGTTTTTTCCTCATTCAGGTTTGTGAATGTGCAAAAACATGCATAGTGATATAATTTGGAGACATGTAGAAATGATTTGAAGCTGTAGAAACATTTAATGCTAATTCATGCACACATTTTATTTGCATTTGCACAGTTACAAAATGTTTCTACAGGTAGAAAACTTTTTTACACATCTGCAAATTATATCTGTTAGCACTTTTTTTTTTACACATTCACAAATTTATGATTTCTGTCTATCTATCTATCTATCTATCTATCTATCTATATTTACAAGTTCACACAATTGGATACTTGCAAATTGTTTTCACATGCACACAAAAGGCGATATACAACTGCAGACTGTGAAACTGTTGATGATTATCGTCTCACAGCCCTTGTTTGAGCCCATGGCCTCGAGTCTTACTTGTGACATTACTTGACTTTGAGACTCGACATGACTTGAGACTATGTCACTGTGATAATCCCACCCCTTACTTACACTCATGCACCCGCCCACCTGCCCTCTATTTCCCTCTTCAGCTCCCAATACTCACATTTCAAGGCAAACCAAGTTGTTGCTAATGTAAAAGTTATAAATATATGACATCTACATATTTTTTCTTAAATATAAAGCTACACAAAGGCCAAGAGGAAGCACAGACTGCCAGCTTTGATTTAAGGCTTTTTTACGCCATATTGGATATTGTTTTCATGCATGGTTGTCCCATACCAGGATGCCAAAACTAATTGGAAAGATTAAGTGTTCAATAATTTAGTTTTCCTCATTCACATCACTGTGCCTTTATATCTATAGATCTCCCTGTGTACCGTGCAGATACTTCCTCTAGAGGGCAGCAGACGATTAAGATACACCTAGACGCAGCAGTCTGTCATGACTTTGCTTTGGACTCATCAAAGCACATGGCAGTTAGATAGCTGCTGTTCTTACACTACAGCTGTATCATTATGACTGAAAATTTGGTCATGACATTTAAAGCATAAAATCATGCTTAAAGCTTCCAGTAATATGACAAGTGGAAAAAATAAATCAGAACTCAACCTCTAATTCCTCTTTATTACTTTGATCCCTTGTGCACACTATCAAATCAACTACCTTGCCCCACGTTGCACTTTGTCAAACTGAAAAAGCTTGTACAAGTTGTAAGCACACTAACACCAATGGTCCCTCACTAACCTTTACTCTTGTTTTCCGCTCTGCTCTGTTCTGTTTGTTGTTTTCTTTCTGCGCTAACAAAGTTGGTTTCACCAAAGCCGACCTGCAAGGTAGAGGGTTCAACTCCGCCTCTAGGAGGCCTGCTTGCCTGAAAGACTGCTGTGTGTAATGCATCATGGGTGTCACCACGGCCGTAATGCCCCCAGTGCTGCAGGAGAGACTTGCTCTCTGAAAGCATAAATACATAATGTAGAAAGAGAAGGAGAGAGTGGGAAAGAGAAAGAGGCTTTTGCCAAGTAAAGCAAGAGATGAAAGCAGCCAGAAAGGTTGAGAGGGAAAATAAAGAAAAAGGGAAACGGAAAAGGAGCAACAGCGAGTGAGGTCTGAATAACGATCCCCTATGAATGAAAGTGGAAGGAGTGAGTATAGGGGCTGGAATGCAAACAGACAGCATGTTACTTATCCATAAACATGTGGTGGTCTGCCTGGCTGCATAGCTAGCCAAGCAGGCCCAGCCCATTAAACTTTCAGCAGAATCTGGATCCCTTTTATGTTCTCTGGTGCTGCAAAAGGCGAGAGGAGAGGAGAGGATATGTTATCATATTATTTCTATGTGGTAATAATAATAAATACAATGCTGTGGCCGGTTGTTCAGACAGGGAAATGACCTTCTTATTATTTAATCACTTGGAAACATTCAAATATGTCATTTTTACTCCCACGTATTTCTGCAGTGACTACCTTCATTGTGCTGGAGATTGAAATCAGACTGAACTTCTGTACAAAACTTTATTTACATGTAAATCATTTTTCCTTTAGTAAACTGCCGAATTTGTCATTGCCGCAGAACCTACTAGACAACACATGGTGGCAGCACTGGCTATGTACCTCCCTCAATATAACACAAAATGGTGCTTCTACTTATATATACAGCATCGTTCAGTAAAGTGATGAGGGTTTCAAAATTATTAATCAGTGTGTATACTGTAATTACCATGGTAAAAGCATTGACAAATGAGTTCAAAATTGCTGCCCCAAGACAATTTACATTGATATGTATTAGATGCTTGGCCACAAAACATGCTCTCCTCCAATCTCAGCCCCAGTCTTGGCACTGAAGGAGTATATTTGATGAGGTTTTACACAGTTTTAATATATAAATCCAGTATGTAAACAAAAACAGGCTAAATATTCATCATACTCATGTAATCATCATGTTGGCGTGAGGAAATAAGATGCTGGATAGTTCACAGAGCATTACGCTTGGAATTTCAGTGACATGGCAACCTGGAATATATATGTGTGATGGACAACAATAAAGATTATCCACTATGTGCAGTTGAGATAATACCTATACATGCCAGTCACAGAGACAGGTCCAGGAAAAGAAAACATTACAAGACAGTCTAAAAGCGGAGGCAGACACTTTGTGGGAGTAATATATTTGGGTATGAAAAGGCCAGTTGTGATGTATTGCAGGCTGGCACAGATGAGAGAAAGCAGCTGTCACTGCACATCTAAACACTGTCAGGGTGGTGCTGATGTATCTAGCCCCTTCCTTTCTCTTTCTCATTCTTTCAAAAACAAAAAAAAAATGTCGTGTTTGCTATTTTACCAGGATGAGAGAGCGTTTTCCAGAGATCAAGTGGCCTCCTGCTGAAATAGTCACTTGCACACGCTGATTAATAAACAAACACACTGATGCCTGCGCAGGTACATACTGTACAGAAACACACACATTCACACACAACCTGGGGGATGCGTGGTTGGCTACCACTGCCATACATTACACAGTAAATGCACTTTCAGCTGGCAAACTTGCTCTGTTCCACTTCAAATGTCTTCTTCTCTTCACATTGTCTTGCACAAGACAATTGCTCTTAAACACTGTTTACTTGCATTTGTCTACCATTATATGGACTGTTTCTTTGTTTTGTATTTTATTTTTTTTTGTAGTTATCTGGAGGTTTTTTGATAAGGTGTTCCCCTGTGTCCATGTAGACTCCAATGGGGATTGTTTATCTCGTTATCTATGCTGTGCACTTGTCCTTATCTGCATTCCCTCTCAGTAAAAGTATTCAAAAGTATGAGCAATGTGTGGTGTAGGAGAATGGCAAACACACATCCGGTTTGACTTTGAATACCCTCCTCAGCTCCCTCTGACTGAAGTGCATACTCAAGGATATGCACTACGTGTTCTCAAGTGCTCTTTACTTTTATTTTCTACTCCGCTGTTCATGAGTTCTGTCTGTCTAGTGTGTCTTAAGTGTACGGCGTGTAGTCTCATAGTGGAAGAGGTGTTTGGAAAGAATACTGTCAGACACTTTTATGCCATTCGTATGCGTATCGTTAATGGAATCTTTTGCCTTAAGTCTTTGTAAGAAAAGATTTTATTTCCTCTTCTTCTTCTTTGTTTTTTCTTTCCTGTCTCGTCTTGCTTGTCCACAGAGGGAATGCAGTGTTCTGAGCTTTACTCGGATAAAAACTTCTCAAGCTACCTGTTGGAATGACAGAAATTGCATGCGTCTCCACCCCGCACACACAGTCGAAAGAAGGGGATTATGGGATGCCGACAGTGCCATCGCAAGAAAGTCACGGCAGCCAATCTGCAGTGGCATGTTTTAAGTGCAGATCAAAATATGTCTCATATGCTCTTTTTCTTGAGCGCCGGCAAGTAGAGCAATAATCCAATATTATTGTTTATCATCTTTTAATGGAATTATCTTGTGATAATACGATTTTGGAATATTGTGACAGTTCTGCTGTCTAAAGTGATGATAACAAGCAAATTTTTATTTTAAAATTGACATGTATTTTAAGAAATATTTTTTAGTGTTTTTTAATATCACACCTACTATTACCCTGGGATCAAATGGGATGAGTCTTGATTTGATTATTTCATGTGATTTTGCATACATTAGTCAAACTGTGACACATATTTATAGATACAGAAAAAAAATCCTCATGAGTATCGTGATAATATTTCAACCACATCATCCATCCCTACTAGCTGGCAAGAACTCCATTCAGCCAGTTTGCAATGCGACCATAGATAACCTTGTCAAAGGGTGGCATGCTGAAGCTGAACTGGGCCAAACTTCAAATGTCACACACTGTGTACGCCCGTGTTGCCACTGCTTGAGATGCGTGGCATTCCTCCTCTGAAACCAAAAGAAAACCTGGCGCGTTCGCTTTGGCTCGCCGGTGTGATTACTGCTTTACTCAGCGTGAAACAAGGTATGCCTGATTGTTTAAGTGAGCGATACACCAGGCCGGGCACCCTGTGGTGGCACTGTCTGCTCCTTGTTCTTTCTTCTAGGCACACATGCTGTACACGTCTCTCTAGAGTGCATTTCTTCTGCATGGGTCCTGCAATGTTTAAGCTCGGCAGCTCAGCTCCTATTGTTGCTTGACTTTGCACCTGTGGTATCTCTGTCTCTTGGTCTCTCTCTCTCTCTCTCTCTCTTTCTTTCTTTCGCTCTCTCTCCCTTTTCCAGGGCCCAGTACCACCTGCCAGGAGGATTCCTGTGCCAACATGGGTGTGTGCATCCAGCAGTGGGAGAACTTCACCTGTGACTGCACCATGACATCTTACACTGGGACTCATTGCAACGACCGTGAGTACCACCGGATTTAAGATTCTGACACCTTCCGCACATTAACACACACGTGCCTGCAACTGCACACACCAGTCCTGTGCATACATATCCTGACTCAGAAATACAGACCTTTGAGTAATTAATTACACAACATATATGAAATACAAGCATACAGGCACACACCCACCTGAAGTGGCTGCACCCGTGGAGCCCTGACGTCCACTCAGGGGGGGGGGTGCCACTCAGCAGCTGTGAGTACATTCCTTGCATGAGCGTGCAGAAGCGGTTTCACCCGCGCGCCCGTGAACCCTTGTCAGATTTGCTGCATGAAAGTGGCGTTGAAAGCCCCATGTGATCTTGAGTTGAAGGGACTCGGCGGCGGTGGCAGTTGCTGGAGAGCGAGGTTGTTTTTTTTTTTTTTTTTTTTGCTGCAGTGCAGGCAATTTGTTGCAACAGGTTCGCTTGATGTCCCCAGCCTTGATATCTCGGGCTTTGAGTCGACCCGCTGTGACTGACGATGTGTAAAATATCCGCTTGCGCCTCAAACGCCTTTTTCATAAACGCCCTTCAAAGAGCTATCATAGAAGTCAGAGGGTGAGTTTGTGTGTGTAGGGATCTCTTATTCCCATGACGACAGGGGAGTTCCCCTCAGTAATCATGGTTGGCGGTCTTTCATTAAGCGGTTAATAGCGGGGGCATACTGCTGCATGGGCCAGACTAATGAGGTGGTGAAAGCTGTTAGGGGAGCTGCTCTGTGAACACTGGCATCCTCTAATCAAGCAGACCTCTCTGATGTTAGACACTGCTACTACTGCCACATACGTATTCTGTCAATCTGCCCCGCTGTCTGCACTTTTCTTTCTTCCTTACTTGCTTTCTTTCTTTCTTTATTTCCTTCTTCTCTTCTTTCTTTCCTTCCTCCCTCCCTTTGCCCTCGCTCTCCTTCACGTCTCCCTGTGTGAAAGATCATCTGAGGCGGCGCTCGCCACTTGGGGCAAGTAATTGACACCGGTTCTCACTCGGTGATGGGAGCTCTGTGTTTATGTGTCAATTAGTAATGAGAAGCCCTCCTTCCAATTCACCTTGCAGGGTTTTCCCTGCACGGCTCAGTCGGAGGTTTCATTGATTTCATATTGACACTGACATATTTCTGACATATTCCACAAAGGCTTTGGTGGCTCCATGACTTCACACGTTTAAGTCTTTCAGCTGTTGCTGATTTGGGAGGTTGCTGTTTGCAAATTATGGCTTGGTTGTCCTGCATTGTTAATTGAGTGGCATTTTCCTTTAAATTAATTTTGCAGTTGATTTTCCTTTCTTTTTTTGTACTTATTTTCATTCATTTTTGCCGTGCAGTTCTTTTATTTTCTCCTGTGCTAGAAACAATAAAGGACATGAAAAAGAAAGAACGATAAAAGGAGTAAATGGGGAAAAAAAGAATAAAGGAGACCGAAGCGAGGCATGCAGGCATTTCAGCAGTGGAATTTTTTACTGGAACTGTTTACATTTTTAAAAAAGACAAGCACACAGAGGCCCTACATTACTCCAGCTGCCAGCATCTTGCTTTTTTTTGACCCTGTCAGCCAAGATGCTTGTTCCTCATGGATTGACCTAATCCTCTTCTGTGCCTCTCTGCTGAGTGTGAACATGACAGCCTGTGTGTCCTGTGAGGCTTCATGAGCTGAGCAGCACACACTCAAACCACTAGGTGGCAGTAAAACCACAACCAGGACCGCACACCAGGCCCTCTGCATTAGGAGAAAATGAGATGCAATCCCCCGAGCATGAAATCAGCTTTCCTCTTATTTTCCTGTACTGCTTTCCCTCTCATACTTTACTCTCTGTCTCTCTCCCTCTCTCTCTTTCTCTATCTCTCTGCAAACACGCCACCCATCCAATCTCTGCAGTTCTTGATCTTAGAGAGAATATCGTGCAATCTCCAAAACAATGCAAAATCCAGTGTAGTACAATGCAGTCATATCACCAACAGTGTTATTGTTTGACAGGAGCAGTTTGATAAAAAAAAAAAAAAAAAAAA
>OMKZ01013332.1:2923-16953 GCA_900302535.1 Neoniphon sammara
GCTCCTTGTGCCCAAGCCCTCCTCAGACCATCCCTACATACCTCAAGGGATACACAAACCCTTGTTAACAATATAGACTCAGATCTTAAGCTTTTTTTCTTTGGTCTAACTTTTAACTCTGGGTACTCATTTTCCAAAATCTTTTTTTTTTTTTTAATCAAGCCAAGGGTAGGGTTGCTGCACAAATTGTTTTTTTTTCAATGAACAATATGATGGAATCAAAACAGTACATGATTTGTTACATATTTCCCTACTTGACTGAATAATAAAGTAAGAATAATGCAGCTGTGAATAATAATGAGGCCATTTTCATTATAAAACATGACTACAAAGCAAATCTGATAGCAAATACTAGAGCCAGCAGGCAGCTCTCTCCTCTCTGTGCTTGCTCACTGTGTGTGTGACAGTGTGTGTGTCCACATTGGCCGTTGCTATGTTACTGAGTCACGGGAAGGGGGGGCAGTGCGAGTCAGACTGAGATTTAAAAATGGCCTCTTCATCTAGCCTCTCTGACAAATGCGAGAGAATCTTGTAAAAATCAAACTGAATGTGAAGCCAAATTTCTGTGTCTTGACATTGTGGAAGAAACTTAAAACAACATCGAGTGTACCACAGAGATTTTCTCTTCTTCATACAGGAATATGAGAGGTTCAGAAACATGATTCAGGACATAAACACCGTCAAAGCACAAACGTCCAGAGGACTCAAGCTCCAATGTCAGAATTTCTGCTACAACAGGCATCAGCTAAAACTGACAGGATGATGACATTACACTTGTCTTTTAATCTTGTTTGTAATATGAACTGAAAAACTGGGTTTTCCATGTTTATTTGGCTATGTCATTACAACACCACTGTTGTACTACCCAATTCAAAGCGTAACACACTATTTAGACAGTGCATGTGTTCTTTGCAACATTACTGCAACTTGTATTGTATACAATCTGCAATTAATAAAACCTGATCATAATGACTCCAAAAATTAGGATTATAATATTAATCATAGAAATAACAATGTTCTTGTTTCAGTGTTTTTAATAATGTATTGTATGCATATATACAACCTAAATAACTCATACACAGGTTATACATTTATTAAAGAAATAAAAGAGAGAGATTATTCTAAATAGTATTTTATAATCAGCGAAGCTTTTATTGTATATCTCTTTTAACAAGCCACAAAATAGGTTCATTTAACATTTTTCTCCTTAGAGATGGGACAATAAGGGGGGAGTAAGAGGATATGATGCTCTTAAAGGAAATGTTGCTGTTGCTGATACTGTGCACTGATTAAAGGCCCTCAATACTTTTGTTTATTGTTTAATGAAAGACTACTTCCCACTGAACATCAATGTTTCTTATTTTTCATTTAATAAAGGAGGCAACCTTCAAACAACACAAACTTTTCACATTGAAAGACCACTGTTTACCTACACTCACCTGTAGGGCTAGTATAATATGCTGTTTTTAGGATCATTTAAAAATATATTTCTATGATTCACGACTGGGTCCCAATTTAATCTTTGAAAAACAGCTATGCTATTCCTTTGGCTATTTCACTGATACGTGTGTGTGCTTTCATATTCATATTCTAACCGAATCGTAGTTTGCAGTTAAACCCCACCCACCACCCACATACACGCAGCTAGCTCAAATATTTTTAGCTTGTAGCTAACAAATAAAGCCTGCATTGTTTGAGGAAGTGTGTTTGTTGGTTTGTTTATTTTAAGAGGGAGACACTCTTAAAGAGCTCGGCATGGTCGAAAAGAAAGGAAATTCCTCTGAGGGGGGTCTTTGCCACTCTGACTTCCTCATTGCAGCAATGCGCGGCCATGGTAGGTGATTTGAGAAAAGCGAGAATGTTGACCGAAAACATCCACGGGTAACGTTATGCATCGCCCTCCCCCATCCAAAATACAGTATCATCACACGGGGAGGCGCATTTTAGCAACGGGGTCCGCATTTTGGCCGACGCAACGCCTAATTCCTGTTTGACACTCCCTTTAAAACAAACAGTGCCCTTTAAACAAACTACGCCAGTAAACAACAAAAGGCAGCAGTTCGGAATAAAGATCAATAAAGCAATAAATACTGAGCAGAAGTAGTGCTAACATGTCACAAACTGCAAGATTTACTAACCGCTCATTGACTCAGACTGGCTGCCGTGAAAAGGAAACAGTTGAGGACAAAAAAAGTCGCTCGGAGATGCCCCGAGTGAGTCCGGTTATAGATGGGTATTTATACCCATAAACGTCAAACAGAGGCGGATATGCAACCATCAATTTGTTTAGCGTGCAACTGGCATTATCCTTACCTACACAGTGAATGAGTTTGTGTCGCCACGAGTCAAGTTCCTGCCGAAAGCCGCGCCTCTCGATTGTGCATTGCTGCCTTTTGCACAGGCTCGCCATTTTCTACCGACCTTCTCTGGGCGCGCTCACGCTTGGAAGAGGAAGCGCTCTTGCTGACACGTGAACGCGCGCGCCTCCGAGGCGAGTAGGAAACCACTCCGGAGGGAAATAATGTTCACAGGTTTTACACTTAGTCATTCATATAAATACGTTAGTCGAAATAAGCTATGGTGGAAAATAACTGGGAACAACGTAGAGGCCAATGTAAGCAAAACAATAAATAAAAAAAATATGAAAAAAGTATTTTCAGCTCTATACGCTTAGACCACAAATCTTCACATAATTTATATCTGGTTGATACTTATTGCTATGGCATCATCTTACAATTTATGTCATTTATATTTAAGTAAAAATCTTAAAGTGGCGAAAGAGAGAATTGGATGTCGGTGGGTTTTAACTTACCACCATCCTTATACCTAGTAAATAGACTACTGAATTTGATTAGGTTATGCTTTCAAAAGTGGCCTCTCTGCTTCTGTTTTACTTGAACAAGTCAGAGATAGCACTATTAATGGCTAGAGTGACAGTCAACAGTTAACTAAACATATACATTCACTCTGGATTATGTGTCTTTGCCTATCCACTGTGCCAGCCTTAGCGTATAAACAGTTTTTCTGAGAGTTATTATCCTATGTTCCCCAGCATATGTTCTTCAGATGTATCAATCAAATGAAAGTCAAAGAGACCGACTAGTCTTGTTGACTCAAATGATGGATCGTAATTATGCAGGTTGTTCAAAATAAATAAATAAATAAATCCCTTACTGCCCATGAGAAATATGTCTGCCGCCGTCTCTGTGCTGTAGCACTTTAGGCCAATCACAGAAAGTTTTCAATGAGCAGCAACAACAGTCATGCAATGAAACAGCACGGCAGTCAGGGCTCTGTGATGCTGTTCTAATGTCGCTTTCAAATGTTGTCGGAAATACTACGGTCAAGAGCTGATGGCATGAATGAGACGTTTTTAGTGGCATTGACGGTCGATAGGAAAACTGATGTAGCTTATTTGATTGCAGTATGCTGTTGTTTTGCCCACTGTGCAATACTTTATAATTGTTGTCTATATTGTGACCCTTTTCCTTTTATTTTTCTGGATCTTTACTCGATATATTAGAGTGCCTTATAATATTTTCTCCTTTTCATTGTGTCGCTACAGCAAAAGGTGTCTCTCTGCCTCTTGATTTATAAACTAAAACACCAACTATATCCATTATAAATCCATGGGTCCATCTTTTTTTCATTTACGACCAAATGCACATATGCGACAAGTCATGCTTGGGACTTTTCAACTCAGATGACGAAGCTTACGCGGTACACTTGAAAGCAGCATACGTTTCTCAGCCGGTATTTTAATATTTTCACGCCCTCTGCACGTTTAAGGTGGTTTCCATGCTTCAGACACGGCAAACGCAGCGTACAGGTAAATGATAGTTTTACTGGGTGTTGTCGCTTTTTTTTGTCAAGTTGTGCTTTAGCCTTCATGCTACAGTCGATTACACAGTCATTAGAAGGATATCCCAGCAACACGTAAAGGCTTTGCTCTGATCGTGACATGACAGCTAGGCCTATTCACAAGTTGGATATTTACAATGGAGTAGACGGTGACTGTTTTAGTCTTGGTGCTAAGTGATCAATAATTAATTCAAGGGCGACAGCATGGGTAGAATTACAGCCCACTGTCATTCTCTGACCCAAAGATGTTGCTACAGCTTTTGAAAGCAAGATAGTAGCTGCTGAACATCATTTTAAAATGCTCACTTGAAATCTGCTTTTGTTTATGGCTGTGGTCATGCAGTGTTTCCAGGCACAGAATATTCACGCTTAAGTCTATGGGATACTTTGTGCTTTTAAAGAAGACATGCACCCTTAAACAGAATCCACATAGGCTATGTTATAATTAACAGTTGACAATTAAGACATGTAACCATAGAACTTGAATGGAGTCCATTTGGAATCTAACTGAATCCATTCTGTGGATGTAACTAATGGCTCTGCTACTAACCGTGTAACAAAACTTGGATGAACACCAACATAAGAACATGGCTTTAATGTTAGAGGCAAGGGAATGAATGAGAACGAGTATGTCCTTGGGGTTATGAGGTGGGCAGCACCCATCACAGATGTTTCATTGAATCAGACACCTCCAGAGGGCTCAGTACGAAATTCTGGCACCCAGCACCACTCTATACTGCAGCACTGCTTATGCTGAAAATGTATAGGCAATCATTTTTGCATGCCCTGGAAATGGGATTTAAGCAGATTTTTGATGATGCTTTCTATCCTTAAAAAATCAAGTGCTAGCTAGTTTGTGTGGTACTGACTGAGACACATGCACTTTCCAGGTATGCAAATGCAATGTTGACATCTCTCTTATTTTGTTGGGGTAGTTGAATTTAATGTCAAATGATGCTTGTGCGCACGCATCTGTGTGTGTGTGTGTGTGTGTGTGTGTGTGTGTGTGTGTGTGTGTGTGTGTGTTTGTGGGATTCAAAAGCAGGGGCGACATGACTCTGACCAGAGGATCTTTCACCTATGCCAGTGGGGAAGAGTACCATGGCGAGTGGAAAGAAGGCAAGATAGTCCTCTGTTCTCTCTTTACATGAAGTTGGTCTGTCAGCCTTACCAATTCAGTCCCTGAGATTAGACAAGCTTCCACTGGAATCATCATACATCTAGTCTTTATTAGGGATGTCACAAGAATTGATACTTAGGTAGTAAGTCAACACCAAAATCTTAAACAATACAAATACTAGTGTTTTCAATATTCGTAGTACTGATGCAACTTGATACCAAAGTCTGTGTCAGTGATCTTAGCCTTTAGTTGAGACACCTAAAACTATTCACTTGAGACATAAATTTTACGTTTACTTGTTCATATTTATACAGAGTTTATTAATAGAGAGTGTCAGCTGAATGGGATTTCTGTTTTTATTGTGGTATCGAATCAGGTATCAAAAATTGTGGCATTTCACCGGTATTAGTATTAACTACCAAAATCATAGTATCGTGATATCACTAATGTTTCTGCATGTTTCCAATACCTCATGCAACTGTTTATGTGTCTCTCTAATGTGGGTCAGTGCCCATGGATTATCTGAGTTGAGTGAAGAGCAGTGAAGGGGGACAGAGGGATTTGAAAAACACATTCTATGTTTTTGGATTTTGAATGATGTTCGTTAGTTCAGATAGTCTTGCATGTGACAGTGCTCAGGTACCAGTGCAACCCAACACACGCTAAAATAGTCTATATTTCTTGGAAATTAGTTGCAAGTAAACTATGTCAAGATTGTTCATCAGACTCCCCCAATACTGACTGCCCTTAGTGTCTCACATGGTCTAATGTGTGTACTTGAGCAACAGACAAGCCATGACCATATTTTATGAGAGTTTTAATGGAAGATCTCACAGCAGTTACTGAGGAGAATTAAAAGGAGAGCATTGTTCATTAGCACTGGTAACAGCTTGAGTGAATGAATCATGTGCCATTAGCTAAGGTAACAACCTTTTCTTCCTGCTTAAGGTGTTGGTACTCCTTAAATCATCAGCCCAGTATAAGTCCAGCCATTTTACTTATCAGCTTGAGATCTCTTGTGTAGTGAAGTCTGTGCATTTTGATGCCATATCTTAAACATTATTGTTTTTTATAGTTAAGGTGAGCCAAAAATGCTGCTTTTATGCATACATGGTCATTTGTTTTCAAGCAGTTTAAAATAATTTGCTAGTATGGAAACATAAGCAAAAATCCCCAAGGCATCATTTGTCATTGGGTTACCTTTTATATATCAGTCAATTACTGTTAATGAATTTACATGTAGGTATGCATACTGAAAAGTGAAATGGAAATACACTGGCACTTTTCACCTGTGGTAAAGATTACAGGGAAGTTCATACTACTTTAACACATACACACACAGTACTGCCGTAACATACAAGCTCAAGCTATTAAGCCAAATCCTAATTAGCTACCATTGGTAACCCATGACGAGTATAGACAGATTTACTAGCTCTGGCTTTGTCAAATCTTCAGGATTAGACTTTGAACTCTTTTAGGAAATCCTAGAAGACTGCTCCATCAACTGCTGTAGAGAAAGCAAATCAATCAACACAGAAGGAACTGCAGCATCCACTGATTTTTATTTTATACAGTACATGAGAGGTGCATGATTCCTGATGATTTATACTTGCTGGGTTCCACTGGGTCTTTGTCGAATTTAATTATGCAAATGTGTATTTTTTCTGCGCACTTAACAAGTGAAGCCATTTTAGAATAAGCTGTTTAAGAAATAAAGTTTGCCCAATATGGTTGGATTGTATTTTTCCCCAACTTTTTCTTTTTCGTTTTTTGACAACCGTTGTAGCGGTTGCCAAAAAAGGTGCAGGCACATGCATTCTGACATGACTAAGCTTCAATAGTGGATCATAGGCAGTAAGGAGAGGAACATACGTACATTCCTTGCATGTTTTCACAGTCTAGATCCTAAAGTAGAAATCCCTGCTAAAAAACCTGCTGGATTAGAGGGCTGTAATTCCCCACTGCACAGGAGGCAGATGGGACTCCTAATTCAGTAGTAAACCTTTAGCTGACGGGGGGGGGGATACTTAAATCCCAGCACGTTCTGAGTCATGTGACACATGTGATGGCTCCACAGTATCAAGTAAATATGAAACCCTGAGTTGCATTTCAACTTTAAATGGCATGCCCTCCACTCTGATAAATGATGTGATTAGTATATGTATCTGTTATGTACTATTACGAAAGGCTAATCCAAGAGGTCGAGTGGTTCGATGAAGCATGAAAACACCCTCACGTTTGAGGAAAGAAAAGGGAAATGGAAGGAAGATCTTTAGGGTTGACAAAATGTCCATTTGCCTTGAAAGCATTCATTGTGTTTCATGCCTCAGTTTGAAGTTTCAGTCACGACATTTTGTTGATGTTGGTCTCTCTCAGGTCGGAGGCATGGTGTCGGCCAGCTCAAGTTCCAGGATGGAACCTGCTACACAGGCCAGTTTGAAAATGGACTCTTCCATGGCTCAGGTGTACTGCTCTTTACAGATGGATCAAGGTGGGTCTGTGTACAGTATCTGTGGCACAGAGTGAGAATTTGTTCTCTGTTAGGTTGCCAGTGTTCACCTGCACCACAACTCTGTTAACACTACTGCTCTTTTAATCTGCAAAAGGTACGAGGGAGAATTTGCACAGGGAAAGTTCCAAGGCACCGGAGTGTTCAGTCGATATGATGGCATGAAGTTTGAGGGAGAATTCAAAAGTGGACGTGTTGAGGGATATGGTAAGCTTGTTAGACCATGCGCACAGCTTATGTGTTACCGTTGTGATTTGTCTATTTCATCTTTGTGTGATTGGTCACTGTATCCTTCATCCTGTGCCTATCTTTATGCCTTCAGGGTTACTGACTTTCCCAGATGGGGCTCATGGTGTCCCACGGAATGAAGGTTTGTTTGAAAACCACAAGCTGCAGAAAAGGGAAAAGTGTCCAGGAACGGTGCAACGAGCACAGGCCTCAGCCGCCAACGCTCGCAGTCTGGCGCTATGACCATAGTGACCCAGGAGGAGACATGGTCAGGGTTCCAGCACCCTTCCAGCAGGGCCTCAGGGATGTGTACTCGGAAAGCCCTCTCCATCTCCTCTCTGCGTTTATCTCTCTCTCTCTCTCTCTCTCTTTCTCTTTTCTCTTTGTCACCTTCTCTAGTCTTTCTCAGCATCCTCCTTGCCCAGCCTTCACCCTGGGTTGGAATGCACCACACATGCAATTTGATGAAACAGTGATCTCTGTTCTGTTTCTGACTTTTGGGAAATGCACAACGCCATGAAACACACTTTCGAACTGCAGAAGTTATGTAAGCAGCAAAATAATGCAGCTGCTTTTCTCCTGTTCTGCATCTTGTGCCCATAAACAGTGTCTTAGTGTATTGATTTAGCATAATTAGCTGCTTCTCATTTTACCAACTATATGGGAGATCTCATTATGATATTATTGCACATCTTTGTTGGTTAGAAAACATCTTCTCTCCTGCATTGGCTCAATAGATGCAGTTTTACGTCTGTATGTTGGACATGATTAGCCACTAAGTAGATAAACTCACCTTTAAAAAAAAAAAAAAAGCCGTAATCCACCACAGCAGAGTGATACTTAACATTTCATTTTAAGTAACAGTGCTGCAGCAAACTTTATTATTCAGTGAATGAATTTTAATGGTGTTTTTGCTCTTGGAAGATCAATGTTCACGTTTGCCTTAAAGAAGGTTTGTAGAAGGAATACTGTTTAAGAGTGTCCATCTCAAAATCAATAGATGCTCGTGGCCCTCTCTTGCCCTCTTCCTCTTCATCGTTTACCCTGAGGGGGAGCAGCAGGAAGGAGGTCTGTCATCCTAATGAAGCCGAGGCACAGTGGTCTATTTGAAGATTGCCTTCACATAAAGAAACACGTGCTGAGCTGATGACAAGTTACAGCTCCCATCACTCACGAGTGCAGCTCTCCTCACTGCAATAACACTCTCCCGGTGGAAATCATTGGAAAGGAGATTCAACGCCGCTGGATAATTTTCTGACTCTGGTGCACAAACTAAAGGGAATCATTCAATGGACACCTTCAAATTTGCTAAATAATGGTGATAATCATGAAAAACTGTTGTTTTAATGACATAGACCTTAGTTGAGGCAGACAAAAGAAAGAATGGATAAGTCAGATCTGTAAGAGTATTTAATCCCAAATTATTTGTTTTTCTGTGAAGTGTATATCTATCCAATGATAATGATAGACTTTGTACTCACCTATCCACACCAACCATACTCTCCTACTGTCGTTATTATTGGTTATTAGGGGCACATAATGGTGTAAAGAGGTATTTCTGACAGTGTAGTTGGGTCTTTTGAGATGTTTAGAATTTACTAACCATTACAGCCAATCACAGCTACTCTGTGATACCAAATGAATTCAGTATACTTGAACAGTTAATAGGCCTTATGAAATATTCCTTTGTGGACAAGGCTTGTCTATGGTTGCCTCTGCAGAGCCTCAACCAAAGACAATCAAGTGATATGGGTAAGGGATTCTTGGGGTTCTTTATTCTGACAATTATCTGGAGTAAAGGTTGTTATTCCTTATAGCTGAACAATAAAAAATAATCGACAAGGACAGTTCCCCTGGGGCTTTAGGGTGCAGAAAAACAAAATGCCAGAAGATCAAACGGGGGAAAAGATTGCATTGTAAATATTCCTGAGGTAAAATTACAAAAATAAATAAATAAATAAATAACATACTGAAGCAAAATGGAAAAAAAAATATGCACAAAATTCAGTTTTAAGTCCCTGACCATGGATTTTTGCAGTGCACTCGTATTCATTGCTGTTATATTTTCTGAAGAAAAAAAAATCAATATTCAATATTGTGGGCCCGCACTGCTGCTTGCTTTGAAGGGCCCCTTAATACTGTAGTCTGCTGCAATGTACAATCAGGGAAATTGAACAAAATATTTGACAACGAAAGCAGACCTGTGCATGCTTCAGTCTTTTCACAAGCACATGATGATACTTGATGTTTGCTGTGAAGTATGTACAAAGTGTATGATATGCTCAATTTCCAAAATGTGCTTGGATTTGTCTTTTCCACGTGCACCTGCTCAACCCTTTTTTGCCTACACACTACTGTCTGAATGAAATGGAAAATACTGGAATCTCACATCTATTTCCAACAGGAAACAAATGGTGCTTTAAAAGCGTGCCTGTCCGGACTTTCACCTGCCTGGAAAATATCATTACCATGGTTACCTTTTTGCTGTAACAGTATAATGTTGCTCTGAGTGCTCTTAGAGAAGACAACTGCACAGTATCTACTCATTCTCTTGAAATAGGTCTTATTATATATCACACCGTGGTAAAAGGTTGATGTGTTTAATAAAACCTTGTCTGGAAAAAAAGGAACATCTTTAATGAGTGCCACAGCATTGCACTTGGACACAGCACAAGAGTAAATACTTCATATTTAGATGATTATGCAGCTATTTCCAATGTACCAACACAGAGGCTAAAATTCAAGACATTTTAAAATTGCATAAAGGATTAGCATCGTTTGTGGATTAACAGGTTCCTCTGGTTTGGCTGCTACCTCCTGCTTTCCCCTCCCCCTTCTCATTCTGCACTGCACCCCAGTGCAGCACAACATCTCAGTATATCAGTGTGGTGTTTGCTTCTTTAGTTCTCAAATTGGAGGTAACAGAAATCCAACAAACTGAAGAGAGGAGTCCATTCTAAAGTTGCCATTTTCCCATCTGATAAGTGTATTGAAGTGATTGGGATATCTTTGTTTCCGGTCAGTTTGACAAAATAGGATTATGATTAACCTTGTACTGGATATGTATATATGTAAACTTGTATATGTGTCCCCAACTGTTGCCATGAACCTGCTGGTAATAGGAAGTGTGTGTGGCTGAAATGTGATGAGTTAAACTACGGCAGACATCCAGGCCTTAAAACGTAGGATTAGCATGGCTGCATGCATTTAAAAACAGCATTTACATTAACAATATGAGAAATAACAAGCAGAACAGCAGCAAAATATTTGCTGAGCGTGACATGCTTACAATTACAATATGTATGAATTATGAATAATTAATAACTGTATATAAACAACCACAATGTGAGCAAGGAAGCAAGTTGTTGATTGTGCAAAAGCATATGACGAACCTCCCTTAGGTACATTTGAGCCACTGATGATAGAAGGAAAATATGTCCACTGAGCTCCCCCTGAATCCCTGACTTTAGCGGGGCATACCAGCCATCTCTCCAATCCTCGCTTCAAGTCTCAGATACAATGCTACTGTGTGTTCTGGCCTAGACTGCAGCCTCTATAAAACAAGGATCTCCGCATGTATATTCAAATGCAAGTTATGTACAGCATTATCAATTATGTAGCTAAATGAGGCACCATAAACCAGATATGAAAAAATAATCTCAAGCAGTCACCATCCATGAGGGTGTTCTTCAGATCATAAAGCTCTTTAGAAGGGAATATCAAAAGCCAAAGCTTGGCAAAAGGTTTTAGGAATTAAACAGCGCTTCCTCATTCATGGGAATTTTGACATGCTTTTCCTCCTTTTTTAAGCTAAGCAGATCATCTTGAATCAGTTGCATCCAGACTGACATTCTCCAGTGTCAGAGTTCAGACTAATCTCACAGCTTTAACAGCAATGCCCTAGAAAGGCAGATTTTGTTGGAGAGCATGCATCACTTCATGCCTATAAGACGATTCAGACTGATTTATACAGTCTGATTTGAGCAGACCTGCAGTGAAATTTTGAGAAATCACCATGTAGTGAACTATATGCTACAAACCTGAGACCATTTAGGCACTTCATGATTGCAGAAATTGCAAAAAAAAAAAAAAAAAGGATTGGCCTTGCATTGTATAAGAGTGAGTCAAATGCAGTACCACAATATAGTTCCACAGCTTTATAATGCACTATAATCATCCTCTGCAGTGTTCTCAGGTGGTAACAGCCCCGCCTCTTTCAGCCGCTCCAATCTCTCCAGGGTCTCCACAGTGTCAAACTGCCACTCTTTCACCTGCTCCACCGCTGTCACTCCTTCCTGTAACAGACAGTTAGCACTGTCAGTCTCCTAGCAACATGGGATCGAATGTATAGTGAGATACTGGGGAGTTATACCTGCTTACGTAAAGCAGCATATGTCTGCCTCTTAAGCTAGGGAGACACTAGGCAGCTCTCTCCAATTCAGAGTACATCACATTTAAGAACTGCAGTTTGCTGAATCCCACTGTGCATTGTGTCCTAGAGGGTGTCACATTTGACATCTAGGAATCTAGAGGATAGCAATTTCTATGCGACTCTGCTCACAACAGTTTCTTCTGTTTTTTCTTCTTGTATTTTTACAATGAATGGCAACAGCTCAACTGAAGTCTCCTTTTCCACTCTGTCACAGTAGGACAGACTTGAAATATCAAGGAGGCCTTTTAAGTCCCTCTACGGCTTAATTAGCTGCTCTCGTCCTGATGCATAGACCAAATTACACATTCCTTTTGTGTTGCCGTTTTGGTCTCGTTAGAGTCGCTACAATTCTCACAAACACTGAAGAAGAGCTGCTTGTACACCCGTTTCCGCCTGCAGTCTCACTGGCTTTTGACTGTTTCATCATGAGAGCCCATCCCTAGGACTGGTGACAAAATCAAACATCTTTAATTTTGTCTTAACAGTCCCAGTGAGTCCTGGGAACATTAAAACTGCATTGCTGGGGTGTCACACTAGACAACTGTTCCCTCCGTCAGTTCCTTAAGAAAACTCATTAGATTCATTAGAAACTCATTATGCAAATGAAGGCAAAGAATGAAAATCCAAATGAAAGTCTCCTAGTGTGTCCCTAGCTTTATACAATAAATAAGCATAGTTTGGCTCCACCTTCAAGCTAAACCAGACCACACAGCAGGCATAGAAACTCACATGATTCTTGATTTTTGTGTCTGCTCCTGCAACTATGAGCAACTTCACTATCTTATATCTGTTGAGCCGCACTGCATCGTGCAGAGCGGTGTCCCCTTCCTGGTTATAGAAACAATGAAAATCCATTAATGATGATATATTAAGGCCATAAATGAATTATGGAGATGATGAAAAGTTACTACTTACCCTGTCCCTGGAGTTGATTTTGACACCGCAGGACAGAAGGTAGTCTACAATGTCAGCGTGGCCTGTCCTTGTGGCCACATGCAGAGGAGTGCTGTACAACTGCAGAACAGACACAGACAGACACTGTGATTGGGCTGCAGACAAACACACACACACACACACACACACACACACACACACACACACCAGGAACCATTAAGATATGCTCACAGTTAAACAGGTAAGTGTCCACACGCAAATGCAGACACTTGAATAAAATTCACACACAGTCACCTTATCTCTGACATTCAGGTCTGCCCCATGGCTCTTCAGAGCTTTAACAACTCCCAGGCTTCCTCCTCTGCAGGCCCAGTGTATGGCCACGGAGTCCAGCTGAAACAGAGGACGATGGCCACACCTCATTAGCAGTGCAGACTTCACACCGCTGGTAGGGGCTTTAGTGTGTGAAGGTAATCTGACCCAATCACACCATCAGCTTTAAAAACAAGCAAGCCCCATGTAATGTCTTACCCGATCTTTGAAGTGAACATCAGCTCCTTTTTCTAGAAGCTTTTGGACAACTGCACAGTGTCCTTCGATAGAGGCACGATGGAGTGCCGTTCTGTTTAACTAGAGAGTGGAAATACATTAGAGAGAGAAACACGGCAACATTGAAATACTGTCTGGTAAAGGGTAGCCTTTTGTTTTAGACGCACTCTGATGTGTAGCAGCTGCAGGTGCATTCCACAAATTTCTGGGCCCCATGCAAAAGCAAATTTGTGGGGCCCTCACCACTGCACTTTTTTTTTCTTGTTTATCTTTTTCTTGTTTATCTTTTAGGGTCCAAGGGCCCAGTCTCATTTTATGGACCCACAAATTAGTTTGTAATCTGATTTATTTTGGTAAATGTCCATACTAAGTTAGTCTACTTTAGATTAAACTGAAAACTGTAGTCCAAAATAAGCATTTTTTGGACAACCCCCCAC
>OMKZ01013344.1:10048-21436 GCA_900302535.1 Neoniphon sammara
ATGTGTCATGCATACACGTATTTTATATTTTACATGCAAATACAATTCAAGTTGTTTTTTGTTTTTTGTTTTTTTTTCTTTAAATATGTTTTATTTTTAGACGTAACAGTGATTAACTGTACAATGTGGGACTGGTCAAAATAGTTCAGTTCATTGGAATAAGTAGGCTGCATTATTAAATTTCTTTGGAGTTTGTTTAATGTGGGCTATTTCATTGAAATCTTCCAATATTAAAATTATAAATCATCTTAAGTTGGCAGAAAACTTGGAATGTGCTTTTATCCAGTTGTTTGTCCCGCAGATAAATTGGTTGTTCCTTTGTCACGCTTAGTCACAAGTGGAATCAGCATGAGCGCATAATGTGGAAACTCTATGACCTTCTTCATCTTCATCACACTGTTGCAGTGGGGGCAGATCAGTAACTGTATGTACAGTATGCAAAGTTACACTACTATACAGGCAAAAACTCTTTGAAGAACGGGAAAAAAAGTTACATCAAAAATGCATAGCCTATAGAGCCTGTAGTATGAAATAATCCACTTTCCAAAGTATTCCTCCAAGCTAATCGACTGGGTCGTCACGATACTTCATTTCAAAGCCCAACACTCAGCAAGAAATAAAGTACCATTGTCAGCGACGAATACAGGAAAAAATCTCCTCTCTTTTGATTTCTTGCCATGTGCTTTTTCACCCACATGGGCTGGACCCACAAAAGACATTCTTTCTCCACCTCAAATGCTAAAATGATTCTGAAATGATGCTACAAGCCTTTAATGAGTTTTGATTGAAAGTAACCAAGCCCTTGATGACTTTTGAATTTACTTATAAGTAATATTTTAGACAAAAACTCATACATGAGTAAAACATTTCGCAATTCTTTCCACTTCCGAGTATCCATGGATAAAAACTGATATTAACTTGAATAAATATGCATAGATGTGGAACATAAATAATCAACGTGCAATCGAACCAGGACTCACAACCACATTTTTTACAGTTTATAAACAGCTACAGTTGACTCAAACTTTTACTTACACCCAGACTCACAGGTGGACCTACACTGAAACTCACATTCAGATAAGCACTCATGAGGGTTAACCTATATCACATGTACCCTACTGAATTTTAGGAGTTCTTGGCCTGCTATTAATTTGAATAAGCACCCTTTGATGGCACTGAGGGCTCTACATATCTATACCAGCCATGTGTGGAAATGAGTCAAAACCCAGTGAAAAGAGGCCAGCAGCAAATGTGTTCAGGTTCCTTACCATCACGCTTCTTCTGAACCTTTACTGAATTGAACTATATGCAAAAAACCTAATGGAAAACATACTGCAGTGTGCCATCATGGATCATGGATCATGGTCTATATATCACATTGGACTTAGACCACGGACTCACATAAATTCACAACACTATTTGTACTTGGAGTTCTCACTCAGGCTCACATTTGTTTTACCTTCTTTCCCTCAAGGAGACCAAGGTGAAGTTGGAGAGAAGGGAGAGCAGGGGAAGCTGGGAAAAAATGGACCATCAGGACCTCCAGGTATCTACAACATCCATCCATCCATTATTCCCACTCCATTTTTACCATAGCCCCACACAGTTACTGCAATACATCTCCCCACTGATATATATTAAACTTAGTGCTTGACATTTATGCCCAAATCGAGAGGACAGGCAGGTTCAGTTTGGTTTGGGCTAAATTTCTAACTTTTGCTCACTTTGGGTAGAATTTGGGCCAAGCGATGCATTGACCTGCATTTCCTTGTACATAAAGTATAAGTCCATGCCCCCCACCCATAGAAATAGAATTGGGTAGAATTGGCATGGGTCTTTGGTTCATGGCAAGTCAGAGTATTTACAGGTGGCTCCCCTTGCCATGGCCACAGCTCTATGCGTCTACTGATGTCACTGCGCCTATAAGAGTTTGCTTATGTTGGTAAAGGCCTTAGGCACGGCTAACAGAAAAGATTTTCTGTTGTCACAGGACTTTTATAACAATTTAACAATTTTTTTGTTAAGAATAATGCAGCTGATTGGGATTATCTGACATCACACAGGTAAATGTGCCTGTTTCCCCATTACCTTAAGCTAGCGTGATAGATACTGGTGTCTGTGCTGCAGTTTTGGGTCATAACAGGATCTCACAACTTTCTGACATTGGCAGTCTGAGCCACAGCGACATCTTGTGGCCAAAATCAAATGGTTTCTATCTTTCCTCAAATGACCTGTGTAGATATCTTCCATTTTTAATATTTTTAATAATGCCTGTTTTGTTTTGTCATGATGGAACTGTCAATAAAGTTATTCAATCTGTTCCCCAAAGATGGCGGCCAGTTGGCCCGTTAGCAGCTGTAGAACCCCTTATACAAGGCTGATTCTACTCATTCCATTTCTATGATGCGCCCACTACTTAACTCTTGTTTAAGGTGAGATCATTATCTAATGGACAAATTCATTAATGCCTATTTTGGGCTCAGACTAAAAAAAAAGTTGTTATCTTTCAAAGATTGGATTGGGCTTGAAAATTTGGGCTAAGATTTAATTTAATTATAATTGTTTGAAAAAGAGATCAAACGGTGGAAAAGAAGGAAGTAGCCTGGTAATGCATGTTGCACTGAGGTTTCAATAAGCTGTCTGAAGTTGCCCCTTCAAAATAAAAATACAAACAAGAAATTTGTACCAAAACGGTGCAAAAATCTAATTTGAACTTGCAGTGTAGACGCTGCTTGAGAAAGCCTTACTTACTGCCCTGACATCCACACATCTTAGCCTACTTGCACTCTGATCTTACCAATTTAAAGTGCATTTTATTATAAATGCATGTAAATGTAAACCACATGAAGTATATTACTGAGGAAACCCTACACTTACTATCTTTACGAGCATTCTTCCAGCATTCATTACAAGGGCTAAAAACAACTGAAAAGGGAATGAGGGGAAAAAATGAAAGTGGCCTTGCTTGGCTCTGCTTTATGCTGTTTTTGCGCAGGAACATAAAGTCTGATTTCACCCCTCTATGACTCAAAAATATCACTTGCATCGCTGGTGTAACATGGACAAATAATAACACCTTCAGCTTCCCACCATAGATGGGCAGATTTGCTTTGTCCTGGCAGCGGGTTTTGCTTTTCCCGGCTTTCGACAGCGTGCTTGCAGATAGAGAGCCCTGCCCTGCTCTGCTCTGCTCCGCTCTGCTACAGACGGACAGCCCCGCACCGCTGTGTTGCTGTGGAGGAAGCAGACGTGTTAATTGCTGCTGAGGAAAGCAGTGGCGTCCCGCTTTGCCATATGTGTTCCAACTGGGATGGTAGACTAGCTGGCCAACCAGCCAGGCATATAATGTACACAGATGTCTCACACACACCCAAACACACACACACACATTCCAACATAAAGGCATGCACACAAAGAGACTGCAGATAGACACCAACGTGCAGCAAAAATACAGGCAGTTGTATAGATGTGTATGCAGACAGACATGCACCCATAGGTGCACCCACATACACACACACCCACTCACCCAAACACACACACACACATACATACACACACTCAGGCAAGCAGGCACTGGCTCCTGGCTGCCCTCTTCCTCTAGGCAGATGTTTCTTTAATTCAATACTCTTTACACACAGGTCCTCACACACTCACACACACATGTGCACGCACACTCCCATCAGCAGACACACACTCTCACAGATGTTGTGCGCACACACACACACACACCCGCACACGCCCCAATTCCACAAACACACACTTCTCTCATCAGCGTGTGTGAGAGACAAATGCCAGGGTTGTTTGAGTCATTTCCAAAAAAAAGGAAGGAGTGAAAAAAAAGGAAAAAAATAAACGTCGGTGTCTGCTTTTTCAACTTTTCAACTCAGAGGCAACTTTTCAACAGTATGGCGAGCCTAATCATTATGGTCTGCTGTGTGTATGCTTACCGTAGGAATGAACACAGGTTCCTATGATGTCTTCTAGCTGCATTATGTCAGCAGCTCAATAGGGTGACGCATGTATTCCCCGTTTTAATTTAGGCCTCTTTACAGGAAACGTCAAACAGTCGCTTATTTAGGAATGTTTTAAAAAAGGAATACTTGACTGTTAATGGTGCTTCCAGTAGGCAACAAAAACAGTATGTTGCTCACAGTCTTTTAGAGTCAAGCACTTATCCTAGATTTGGAAATGGGGTGAAAGGAGTACTAAAATATCCTTCTCAAGTAGAAGTACTGTTACTTTGTGGAAATTCTATTTCTAGAGTTAAAATTACTGCAAAAAAATCTACTCAGTAACAGTAAAAAGTAGCCCATTCAACATGTAGTTTGAGTAAAAGTTCCATTTTAGAAAAGAGAGCACTGTTAGATGTGATCTTCTCCGTTCAGTTATATACAGACAAGAGCATAGAGTTTAAACTACATTCTTTTAATTGGAGACAAAGGAAAGTCAAATTACTCTTCTCCTCTTTGCTGACTGACTGCAAATAGCTCCACAGCTGGCCAATTTATGTTGGGCCGGGTTCTGCTGTTTATAGAGAGCCAAGAACATCTGTACTCTGAAATGAGTGCGATTGAAAAAGAGGTTAAGTATGACTCTTAAGAGGAAACGTTCTTAACTAAAAGTACTTAAAAAAAAACTCAATTATGAGTGGTGCAGCCCGCACTGTAAGATAGCTCTTTTTAAAGTTATTGAGCTGCTGGGACAGCAGGCAACAGAGCGTACTGTGTATTTTCAACACTGAGGTTCAAACCTGAAATATGGCTTAAAGTCTTTGCTGCATATTACTCGCCTCCATGATCTTCCCTGTTATAATCCACTGTACAGTGTCTGAGAAAGCTAAAAAGGCACATAAATAATTTTTGAAAAGTTTTGCTTTAACTGTCCAAGTTGTCATGCCACATTATCATTGAACAAACAACACATGTTGACTTATCTTTGAGTTGCATAATAATATTGCATTAGGTATTAGAAATATGAACTATTTCTGCCACTGTGAGTGCAATTAAAATCCCTTAATATTTGTTTAAAATGTGTCCCGGGCTCCCTGATCAGAGTGAAAAATGTCGCCTTTACCTCCTTTATCCTGCAGCAGCTGGAGAATGCAGACGTTACACCAGTTAGAGGGGTTGGCCATTATAAAGAGGAGAGGAGAGTGATAGGATGGATTGTTATCTGGAGGTTCAGACAGACGGTTAAACTGGCAGGCATACGCACTGGAAAATCACATTAATTACTTTCTATAGTCGGAGGAAAACAGTGAGGAGGAGGGAGTCTGTTACACAGACTGTGTGCTCAGACAGCAAAAAATAAACCCATATAATCACTCTGTTCTCATGTTGCTTGATATGAGGTCACTCATTGATGCCGCATCTGAGGCACTCCAGCAGAAAATTGCACTACAATTACGCTGAAGTAGTGAAATTACCCATAGGCCAAAGCGCTGCAGGCTCTATAAGACCTCACACAATCCATAAGACCTCACACCTTTCATCAACACTTCTCACAAATCAACAAGTAGAAAGTCAACATGAGAGAGGAGGAAATGGGAAATACTAGTGAATAGGTGACTGTGTGTGTGTGTGTGTGTGGGTGTGGGTGCGGGTGTGTGTGCGTGTGTGTGGTAAATCCCTCCAAAAGCCACTGGGCTCTCCAGTGCGTCACTTATTATTTCAAACGCCATCCATTTGCAGTTGAATGGTTTCCTGAGGAAATACTCATTCAGGTCCTGGCAGAAAGCCTCGGTCTTCCCAGTAGTTTTCCCATACACACACATACACACACACACACACACACACACACTCACACACACACACATACACACACACTTTCTCCCACTCTCTGATATTCTCCCTCTGTAACATTCATTCTCCATCACCTTCTCAATAGCCCTCCCAATCTCTCATGTCAGTTCTTCTCCAAGCACCAATCCAAAGCAGGTGAATGAAACTGAATCGTAAACTGAATGAAAACGCCTTAATGAGGCTGTGGACTAACAGATTATAATTTGTAGTTTGTAAGTGGATCACTGTAATCTGTTACTTCTCAACCCTTTTAGACACTTTTGTCCGTTTTGTTATCCAGAATCATTACAGTTACTGTGATGATGCAGTAATCAAATGACCTGTTGTTAAAAAAAATATGTGATTATTTTGGATTACTGGTAGATATGACAAAAATGTATTTAGATTCACATAATTCTGTACATCTTAAAATAATAGTTGGTAATAAATTCTTACATATATATGAAAAACTGTTTAAATTGTGCTCTGTAATTTGGAATGCATTGTTTATTTGACTGAAAATAAGATTACTGTGTTTGAGTATAGGAGACCGTTACATCACTGATTACGTTTCACACCATGTAAACAGTCTATACTGGATTACATGTAGAAAGCGGACTTTCCCACCTTGTGTTTCAACATATCCAGTGTACAAAGTCTCTCTTCAAGCCCTAAAAGTTGTCTCAGTACAAACTGCTTTCTTTAGTGCCCAACATAAATCATCATTTTTTCCCCAAATTTATTTACTGGCACAAAATAATAATAACAGTGTCAGTTGAGGAGCAAAACAGTGCAGAGATGGTTGGAAGAAACCCTCAGGATCCGCGGAGAAAATTTCTAAAAGATGTTAGGAACATGCAGTTATATTGATGAGGTTAGAAATAACAAAAATAATCGTAAAATGAAAGGAAAATTATAAAAGTCATGGTTAATAGTAATATTTGGAAGAATGCGAAGGGCCAAAATAACAGACCTTAGAGGTTAAAGTAACCCTTACAACATATGATGATTAGAATTTAATTATTGGTACAATACCATACGACTTTTCTTTTAAATTTTAAAACCATTGAGTTGGATTGTCATATTAACTAGATTTCTTTACCTTCTCTTATTCTCTCTTGTTCTCTTTTTGCCCAGGAGTGCCAGGCGAGGCAGGGCTTAAAGGAGAGGTGGGCCACACAGGGAAGACGGGGCCTACTGGAGAAAAAGGTATCACAACAATGGAAACTCATTTGAATCCCTGGAAGGTTCATATGTTTCCTGCATGCATGGATAATGTAAACATTGTTTCTGTCTCTGCCTCTCTCTCTCTCTCTGTCTCTCTCCCTCTCTCCCTGTAGTCTGTCCCTCTTCCAATTAACCCTGCACTGTAGTGTAAACATTGGCAGTATCTATTTTCATTAGTATTACTGATTGATATACATTATACACAGTACAGTATACAGTAATCAACCGGAGAGTTCATTCCAACAACAACTATATCAACAGGAATATCAACAAGAATATCAGCTGTCAACTGAAACAAACTTTCTAAAATGACAAAAAATGAGGTAGGACTACATAATTGCTGAAAATCAAATTGTCTTGACAATAGAGAGTCTTTTCAGGTAAACAACGAGACATTCCCTGGAAGAGAAGCCTTGTTTCCATCAGCATGTTCAGGTTGCCCTAGGCCTCCTCGGCTTGGACAGCTGCTCCACAACCATCCACCCACAGAATTGCTATGGACTCAAATCAACACACTTATCGGTGCTTTGGCTGGTGCACTTAAAGAGGAATTCCACCAAAATTGGTCATTAGGTTGTTTTTTATGCTTATGAGACAGTTTCCAAACCAAAAATCCAAGTTTTCTCTTTTATTTTTCCGTTTGTTTTATGCTTCAAGTTATCACCTGCAAAGATAAAAGAAAACACAGTCCTGTGAGGTCATGTAATGACAGTGCCTTGGATGGTTTGAAGAATTTTGATCATATTTTTAAGGGGTTTTATGATCCCGTAACTTTATTAAGTATTCCCATCTTTTTTTAAGTATTCTTTGTGTTTTATATGTCTACAGGAAAATGTCTCTCCATAAACTTTGCTTTCAACTGTTTCAAGCAATGCAGTTCAGTGATGTCATGGGATTGGGTTTTGAGAGCCCATAACTCAAAGCTTATAAAAACACCTGAAAAAATGTGGGAAATTTCAGGGCAATGACAGCTTTTGCAGAATAGCAAACACAGCATTTGATCATGTTGTCGTGGGAAAACAGCACTGATACAGTGCTTGAGGCGCACGTGCCGTCATTTGGCTGAGCTTTCCAACTCTCTGCGGCTTACACACTCTTCTCACAGGAAACAACGCTCATTTCCATGTTAGCATCTGTAAAACTGTTTGGGACATCTGAAACACCAGGAGGTCTCCTTTCTATCTGTGATTGTCCGCACAGAGCTGAACATGGCTTCAGAGGAAAGGGATAGTAGCTATATTATACAGAATCTCAGAATATAAACTATAAAACTATCCTTACTGAGTGAGTTCACATGAAAAACTGCCAGCTATCTGCAGCAATTCTGTTTAGAGAATCGTACTGTAAGCTGTCCCAGTCAACCCATGAGATGGACACTTATCTGTCTGGCACCATTTTATTCAATAACTTAATGAGCTAACATAATGGCACCATGGTAATAACTAAAGTCTGCAGGCAGGAATATCAGTTTGACTTATTCATAAACAATATTTCTGTGTCAGTCAAATTGCAGAAAATGGATGGAAAGTTGCAATTTGGGATACCTTTCTTTGATATTTTCTTAGAAATATCAGCTTACTACTCAAATGATCAGTGAAGTGGGATTTACTGTGATTTATGATGACACTGATATATGAATGCTGAGGTATTCTGCTGCTTACATTCAAGTCTTTCTAGCTGAAAGTGTCAGCTAAATGCCTAAATTGTAAGCGCATATTACCCTGGGATCAAAGAAATCACTCAGGCCCGTCAGGTTGTACAGTTGCAATATTTTACTCTTCCTCAAACAAAAGCAACCACGGGTTATGTTTGTACTGCAGCCCACTTCCCCTAAATTTGCAACTGCCAGTTTTGCAGTTTTGTGTGTGTGTGTGTGTGTGTGTGTGTGCGTGTGAAGGGTGGGGGGAATTGTTTCTTGAATGTCTGAAAATTATTGTAAATAACGTTTACAAGCATTAGTAAAATTTTACCCAGATCTGTTTTTTGTGAATGATTTATATTTTCATGTGAACTGGAAAGGTTCGATCTGGGTTACATGGGGTTACAAATGTGACCTGAGTATATCTTGCCTTGCGTGCAGCTAAGTGTAAAATAATGTATCATGTATGGTGCTGCCATCTAGTGGCATTATTTTGTAACTGCATCATATTGTCATCTAGGAGTAAAAGTCTTGGTGATAAACGATGTCAGTACATTTACATTTACATTTTACACAGTTATAAGCAAGACAAATAAACCATATTGTCAGGATCACACATCTGGCTTGTAATTAGTGTCTAATAAGTTATTTCTGCTCTGTAGGTGACAAAGGTGATTCAGGTTTGGATGGACCTTCTGGTTTAAAAGGGAAACCAGGTGAGAGGGTTCAGTACAGCTACATAAGTACATAAGTGCATTCTGTCCTAGACCTTAACCTGGCTAAAATCCCCAGCCTACTCATAAATATCAGCAGTGCGAGAGCCTCTTTACATTTTTCAGTAACTTTCTACCTTCCCATAGGGGAAATGTTTTAATATTTCAAGTATTTGTTGGAGGTTGGAGGCATATTTTTTGTAAGTGGCTATGCAACGGTTTAAAATAAATAAATAAATACATAAATAAATAAATAAATAAATAAAATAAAAGAGGAAGAAGTTGGTATGACATTAAGTCAGTGATCACAAATAATCACTGCCATAAAAATCTGTTATATTTTCAGAAAAGTATTATTTTACACTTTTCCTTTAAAAGACTCTGTAAGTTGCATGGATTTCTGAATTTATGAAGGTAATTTATTCACATAATTAATGAAGACTATTCTGCAAATATGGATGTACCCTCCCATGTGTAAGAAACTAAATGGAGCATGATTTGCACATACTTTTTCATATTATAATAACTAACTTTATGGTGCAGACAGCAACAGGCTTACGACAGCCCTCAGTATATGTGCAAATAATCATGATATAGCACGTACTGTATTTATCAGAGTCATAGTGTGAAGTGATTCTGTGCAGCTGCATCGTTTATTTCATACCGTATAGTCCTGCACTGATCTTTGTTGAATCCATCAGGCACTACGTGTGACTGTGGCAGGTACAGGAAGGTGGTTGGACAGTTGGACGTCAATGTGGGCAAACTGAGGAACGCTGTCAAGTTTGTAAAGAATGGTGAGTACAGAATGGTATCATATGTAGGGTTTCACATACGACATGTTGAGTGATAGCAGGTAACTGGCATTAGCTCGAGGCTGAGAAAATGAACGTGAAACAGTAAGTTGTCTTAAATGATATTTGGATAGGTCTGGTAGTTTTGTATAGATTGGTGAAAAAAAAACAAAAACAAAATGTAACATAAAAATATTGCAAAAAAAACAAAACATTTTTTTAACTATAGGGACTACTTTCTATGCTTTTAAAAGTGAAGATGGTGGGCAAACACACACACAGCTCAGATTCACTGTGTCACCTGTGGTTTCTCAGCTGAAATAGTTCCACACATAAACCTAATTTTTACATTATATGAATTTGCAGGCCATGAAACTATTCACAGGTTTTTATTACTAAAATGTCAGTCTTTTCACTGCTATGCTTGGCTGCTGTCACTGAACAGTGTATGCTAGTATTATCATAGAATGAATGGGAAGACATGGATAATTTTAGTCAATATTACTTGACAGGTAAGGTAACCAAATGGCCAACCTCCCAAAGACTTGTGTGTTTGCATTCCTTTAACAACTTTAGGTGTAAAAAGTTGGATTATTTAATCTCTACATTTGTGTCAATTCCATCGGTAGGTTTGCCACTGCTGGGCAGCCAAGTTGTGGTCGAACCCACGGAGCTTTATTTTCACATCAAGTTCAGATCCCAAGGTTTCCAAAGATATCAAATATATCCTGTTGAGTTTCAGGGAAATGTGTATAAAATAATGCACAAGACATGTAGTTATTTTTTATCTGAAGTAATGGTGCAGCCATAAAACAATGGCATCTTGGCTTTGAATATTTCACTAAATGTAAGTGTGATGTAGCTTCAGTGAACCACTGCAACCAGCAGATACAGAATATATTTGTGAAACTGCCCTACAATATGGAAAGAAGTGTTTTTTTTTCTAACTTTGAAGGTACTTAAGGGAAAATGTAAGGGTAAATCAGATTTGAAGGGGTTAATCCTGTTCTGTCCAGTCATCCTAGGCCTGAGGGAGACAGATGAGAGGTACTACCTCTTGGTGAAGGAGCCCAGGAGATTCAGAGAGGCTTCAATGAACTGTAAACTAAGAGGAGGCACCTTGGCCATGCCCAGGACCAGCGACACTAACCGCCTCTTAGCAGACTACATCAGTCATGCAGGACTGACCAGAGCTTATATTGGGTTGCAGGCTCAGGGCCAGAACCCTGTAAGTG
>OMKZ01013350.1:3745-23587 GCA_900302535.1 Neoniphon sammara
AAGAGAGAAATTGCAGAGGGCAGTATATAACTATGCAGAGTGAGCTCTTTGCGGACTCTGGGGAGCAGAGCCAGTATGTTGATCGTGGGGATCTATGGTATGCGGAAAGGCCATTTGTGCCAGCCTATAGGGATAATAAGATATGCTGTTTGGAAACGGGATGCGTGTTTCATACTGCTAATTCTGAGATGATTACAAATGAGCTCATATCTGAAGTATAACTCGATCTTGATATCTATATTACACGACGACAAAATAATTGAATTTATTCACTGTCACCTATTGTTTCCGCTCTATACAAATGGAACTTGTGTTGGAGAAGCTCTGACAGAAGCCTGACATACTTTCTCACAGACTTCTGCCTGCTTGAGCCTATTATACAATTCAACACCGCTCAAAGTCACTTCAATTACCAACATGATGCTGTTAGCGCCCCCAAACGCGCACGGCTGATCCCCAGAGGTTTTTGTATTGGTGCAATGCTACAGATCAGATGGATCTCAGATCAAAGATGTTACATTTTACCCAAACCCTAATTGGCGTCAAGCAAAAATAGAATATTTGAACTTCCTCTGATCATTGTCAATATAGGACAACAGCAGATATAAAGAGTGACAAGGTTCGCTAAAGTTGCTGTTGCAACATAATCAAATTAATTTTCTTGTTCAATTTAATTCTGCATGAATATTGTGTTTGATCTGTTTTATCTGCCCAGTTTTCATTTGGGATAATATTTATGGATCTGACTGGTGTAAATTGAAAAACAGGGCAAACATCCATTTTCAATAATGTGAACAATGTAATTACCTCACAATTCACTATTCTTTGCTTATTATCTCAGTTAGCAACTCCATGTGGGTGATTTGACTAGAGACTTGATTGTGGATAACAGTATGAGCACTGACTTAATTCAGTATCACACGTCAGTTAATATTTGATGTCCTCTTCAAAGACAGCAACATCATGTGAATGGCACAAAGGGAAATGCATGATAACTGAAAGAGGAGCAATGCTCGGCATGGTGCATATGAACTCCAACAAAGAACCCACATACAATAAAGCCACTTTTGATTCCCCATGCCTGTCACTGTTTTGTAGTGCTCACTGGGACCCGTAGGACACACACCAAAGCTAATTGTCATCTGTCCGTCTCCACGCAGACACCTGTGGATCACAGCATGTCGGTGGAAGCTATTTTGAGAGCGGATCAAAGTTGGAGGTGATAGACTCCGGTGAGGCGGTCATCAACAGCTCCAGGTAAGACTAAAATAAGCTTGTCCTAAATACTGATTATCACGCAAAGAAAGGCAAAACTGGGATTCAATGAATAAATTCAAGACTCAGAAAGGCCAGAAAAAAAAGATGCCATTTAAAATCTAGACATATGAAAATTGGTAATCCTGAGGAAGGCATTGTTTTTGTGTATTCTTTTAAAGTAGACAAACAGTAAAGCTTTTCTAGCATGTGGGTCTTGCTGCCTTCAACAAAGAAAAAGAACAAATTCTCTTAGGTCCTCTTACCTAAACTGTCAGCACCCCGTTCATCATGATGAAATAAGGAAAACAAATGTACTACAATATAACACAGGGGAAGATTTCTCCAAAGGTTAAACACTATTTTAAGCATCCGCGTGAACAATGACTTTAAGCAATTTAAGTTTCCCTTGCTGGGCTTTGTGTGATTTTATGCATGTGTGTGTGTGTGTGTGTGTGTGTGTCTGTGGGTGTGTGTCTGTTGGAATCCACCCCAATGCAAATACCTACCTGCTATGAGCCTAGCCAGATAGCCAATTGGATAAGGATAAGGAAGTTAGGAGAATAAAATACCCATTGTGGTGGGGCAGCACCTAGAGCGTCTGTGTGCCGACACCTGTGTGTTAATTGAACATTTTGGAGGCAGAGAAGACACCTCGTGGCGTTGTAAACACTAGTCCTCTACACTGTTGGAATCTGCAAAAACTTGACTGATCTCTATTCACCTGAGGTGAGAGTAGGACTGCGTGACACCTCTCATCCTATCCCAGGCCCGGTCAGACTCCATTCTACAGCTCTGGTAGGCTGCCATACTGGACTCAATGCTAGGCTACCAGCAGTGCTCTTATGTTGTTAAAATGACTTGAATGCAGAAAACATGTTTTATGATAGCAAAACATGTATGAGAGAGCCCTACTTAAGTTAATACTGATGCTATCTTTATGATTTTTTAATGTTTTTTATTTGGTCAACATTGCTTATTGCCTTTTCTGCAAAACCTGAAAACTGGAAATGTTTACAAAAAAAAAATGGTAATTTTCAGGCCTCAAAAAGTTTGGAAATTGCACAAATTGTTTTGGAAACAGATGGAAAATCTGTCTGTGAGTTTAGAGCCCCAGCTGTCTCACATACTGTGACATATTGTTGTTGTGAGGAGTAATCTTATATGGAGTGATGCCATAGCTAATAGAGGGTGGAAAATATTGTACTGAAAAGCAACTGAAAACTTCAGATCTAGGGGAAAAAAAGTGTGCAATTCTGAAATCAAAACAGTGTAGGAACCCTGAAAGCTACAAACAGAGAGGAAAGACATTGTTGGTTACGCTCACTGAGAAACTAGAATCTTGAAAAGCATGCAATGCCAAAATAATGTGTTACCTTATTATTTATTATTTTCCACTGCTTCTTTTTCATGTACAGTTATCAGTACAGTACCTCCCCAGGCTGTCTGTGCTGTTGGTGTTGTAAACAGGTTGCAAGTTTCACGCCATGGCATCAGCAGCGATCTTAAATAAGGGTTGCCACAATGCTTGTGTGACCTACTTAAGATAAAGCATGGCAAATCTCCACATGTCATCATAAAGGCAGAGGCTATGCAGTCGAGTGAATTACAGTATGCCTTAGCTAACCGGATATTGATCCATGTCGGTGCCTTCTCCCTTCTATGTTTTCTTTCTTCTAGTACATGATTGTGTGGTATTGACAGAAACTTTTGCGGCTTTGTTGATAAGATACCTGCCTGACAGAGATAGACAGCAGTGAGGGTTAACACACAGCATAAGGCATTTGAGGAGACTTGGCAGACTGTCAGCTGTGGCGCTGATCTACCTTGTTATAACTGCATGTGTCACATATCTCCTGAGGAAATCTCAGTCAGTGATCTTGACTTATGGTTCTCAGGAAACTGATTTGCCTAATCTTGAAGGGGATTCTGTTCTCTGCTGTGTCAATAACTTGTTAGGCTGTCACACAAAGTACAGTATTTACGGTGAAAAGGTGTATGTTGGGCTAAAGGTGATTTGGTTTTGTGGCTTTTATAACCTATCATAAAGGCATTGCCTGATCTGACACTGATGAGGTAGAATATGGGTCACTGTGCAAAGAACTGATCTCACTGTGCAACAAAATGAAAGTGGTGTTGCTCACCATGTTAACTTTTGACCGCTCTGACACACTGGTGATAATATGATAAGTCAGTGTGTCTAACATTTACAACAAGTTAATCAGGTAATTCAGACAAACACATACTCAGTCAATATTTGTCATCTTTAACTGAGCATGAAGTTTCTTTTTATTTTTCCAAGGGAGCATTTCACAACAGTCTCAGCTCACTTTACAAAGTAATGCACCTTTGTTTAAAATTAGGAAAATGTCAGTTCAAACAAGGGGCATGGATAGTGTGACCAACATGATACAAAGTGTGGGTATAAACCACAAAGTAGATGGTTTATTCTGGCAGGAGTATTAATATCATGAATTGACAGAAGGAGGAAAGCCAACAGTGTAGCTTTTGCTGACTCATGCTCCAAACTCTCAGAATCCAGTTCCAAGGAAGACGAGCCATAGAGCACTATTGATTTGGATAGTGATAAACAGCGGCAGACGTGACTTGTCTATTGTGACCAGTGGCCTGAAATACCTTTCCACCTTATGCTGAAGTTTTATTTACATAAAATGCAAATATACTTGTGGTTAAATTTGAGCCATGCTTCTATTTACCCCTATGTACAGAGAGTGCATTAATGTCCACAGAGCTCATTAATTACAGGTGAGAAGCATGAGATCAAATGTGACACTGAAAACCTCCCAATGCAATTCAGCAGCTGTGTAAAACTGTTAATAAGTTCGTCCCTAACAAAACTATAGTAATTTCAGCATTAATGCACAGAAAAAAAGACACTGACATGCCATTTTTTCTATTGTATGTTGTCAATCTTATGGCCATTTTGAGTTATTCTACTCTGAACTACAGATACACCAGGCGATCTAATGCACAAAATCTATTTACTAAAAGATTATATGGAAATGTCGGAACTATAAAAACAAATAAGCTTCTATTTCTGCAGAAAGACTGTGTGCAAATGTGCAATGGACAAACGGTAGACTACATACCCAACACAGAATCCCTTTGTTTTAGTACAGGTTTGACAGGACTTTTCACTAGCACCCTTTTGATGACATAACCGTGACTTGCATGTGTTAGGGTTAGCAAATCAAGCAAATTTGACCTACTAAAAAACAGATAAAGCAGCGCCGATTATCCACAATGTTTTATGTTAACAGTTTAAAATATAAATTAAACAATAAGTATTGAATATCATTATCACTCCATCCATTAATCCACAATGTTTCTCTCTGGTCACTCTGGTGTTCTTTCACAGCCTCTGGGCCATGGTCCATCCCAGTGTAGCAGCTGCAACATGAGCATCACTCCAACTACCATCCTTGAGAGCCAGCTGCCCTCTACATGGAGCCCTAACTCCTACCCCGATGGTGAGGAACCTGACCCAGACCAAAACACACACACTGGCAGCTGTAATGAGCCCTGTGCTTTTCCTGGTGTAACGCATGCACTCTTCACTGAAGTAGATCAGTTAATTAAATTGTCTGAATGAGTAATGTTTTAAGAATGCCTCAAGAAAATGTGATAATTTTGTTCTGCTGAGTAGTTCTGATTGTTCTCTATTCAGAGACCGCAATGGAGAAAGCCTGCTCTGTTGCCGGTTATGAAACTGCAGCGCAAAAAGAATTATTATTATCTATTCAACAATTGACAGCTGATGTGTTTTTCATCTGGCGGGCCCACAGCTTAGAAATCACAAGGCTTGATTTAAGGGTTTCCAAATGCTGTTGGTACTGAAGATAATATTCCCTCATCACAAACATATTTAGATGAAAACAAAATTCACTAATGCAAACAAATACAGATTTTAAAAATGTATTAATGCATTTCTGCTTTCTTTTTTGATCTCAAACTGTTCATCCCTGTCCCCAGTTTCGATGGTGATGCCTGGTTACACAAGTCGTCTGTGGCCCCATGACTCCCAGCCTCAGTATTGGAGCAAGTACCAGGTGTGGGAGTGGCTGCAGCAGGTCATGGACATGCACCAGATCGATGCCTCCAACGTTCCCTTCCAGAACTTCGATATGGACGGCCGCCAGCTCTGCAGCCTGAGCTACCAGGACTTCATCCGTGCTGCTGGCAGTGTGGGACCCCTTCTCTTCCACAGCCTCACGGAGCTCAAGTGGAACGGTGCGTTTGAAAGGGAAAAGAAGGAGAATTATTAGTCCCAGTAAAAGAAGAGCTGCACGATTCAAGTTTGGTTTTGTTGTCTGGTGTTTCAAATGCTGCTGGGAGGTGATCACAGCGCTGGTCAGAGGTCACCCTGTATGGTGCTGTAAAAAAAAGGAGAACTGCGTAAAGCAAGGAAGGTGATGGATTCATCGTTTGCTCTTGCTGGAATGGGTCTCCTAGGAAAGCACAGAGCTAGGAAACAAGCTGACAAATGGTTCAGGCATCTGTGTAATTGGACTTCCAGTTAAGGAGTGGCAGGCTTTAGGGCTTCACCTTTTGTGGAAAACCTGTAACTGTTGTTTGTGGTTAGCATGTGTGGTAGGCAGGATTTTTTTTTTTTTTTTTTTTTTTGGAAACAATACAGTTTCTGGTGTAACATTAGGTGATAATTTATGCAATCAGATCTGATTTGCATCAACAATTGTGGTTCAAGGTAGCAGTTATGAAGAAAAAAAAACAATAAAAACAGGAACAGCAACTTCAGTCTCCAAGGTGTAACTTCAACTTGGAGGTTAAAGTCGGCCAACCGTGCAGAAATTCTGGTTAAGCAAACCAGAGTACAATGCTACAGTTGTTGTTGATTCTACAATAGTTAGGTATGCTGAGTGTAGCATTTACATCTAAACATTAATCTCTCATTGTTAAATTAGCGATTACATTTTGGTATGAATTATTACAACTAAGACAGTGGTTAGTGATTAGTAGCCTCTGTCTCAGACCAGTGACCTTAATAGTGCTAGTGTTTCTCAAAATTAAGATTACATTGCTCATAAACCCTATTGCTTCTGGTCAAAAATGGGTTTCTGCTACTTCTTTGCTGAGAAATCCTTTCTCGCGGTATGTAATATTTAATTTATTTTGAAGAGTGAGAGGAGAAATGCGAGATAAACATGTTGAAAAAGAGAGAAAGATTCATGCGTCTTTCTGTCCTTTCACCATCTGCCATTTTGATATATTTTGAAAGGTTTAGCTCTGACCGCACTGGATAAACAACATCGCTCTTCTTGTTTTGTGCCATAAAGAATATTCCAATGTGCTGTAACATAATCCAGCAGATTTTCAGCAAAATCTAGCCTAATAGCTCATAATGTAAAATGCAGTATGGAGGCTGGCACTAGTTTCAGTTATGGTCTTGTTTGTTTGCGGCAATGATTTAATGATACACCTTTAATACCTTGATTTGTCATAATAGTTACAAGTACACAAACATGACCGTTTACCTTTCATCCCTACACAGGGCAGTACCATGTGGAAATAGGACAACTGGAAATCAAACCAACAGAATGTAAGTGTCACTGAAGCTGAGCTCAAGTTTTCAACCAAAAATAGTCAAAGATAGTCCTGCCCATCAATCAAATTCCACTTTATTTGGAAACTTGATAAATCCACAAACTTTCTAACACATTCTGTTTCCAATTACCTTCTTCCTTTTACAGTGGACTTCTCTTGTCCATTTCCAGATGCCAGCTATCCACCCGGAGGTAAGGCAGACCACTGCATTTAGTCATATATAGTGTTATATTCATCTGAAATAAATGCCTTAACAGACATTTAAAATATTGACCTCCGTATTTTTCTCTTTTAACTTAGAAATCTATGATCCCTCTTTTCAACCCCTCGCACCCGTTGCCTCGCCCACTCCTTCTAGCCCAGGTAAGGCTTTCTGCACATAAAGAACAGCTAATCTATAAATCCATGCAGCTCCTCTTGCTGCTCATAGTACAGAACCAAATTAAACAAGAGCCGCAAATGAACTGTGGTGTTGCAAGCCAAGTATAGCAATGTCTGTAAATACCAAGTTTACTGTCACACAAAGACTTGGGCACATTTGTTATAGCTGGACAACACTCTCAAGCAGCTGCAAAATAAATATAATGATTGGCACAAATCAGACAGGATGATTCAATAATAATATTATTTCTCTCTCAGACATAAAAAGATCATACACTCGTCCTCATCAGGTCAAAAAACACAGTAAGTAAAATCAAATATATCATTCCTATATATTGCTCTTTTTTAAAAAAAATATATGAGTGTATGAATGTATGATATGTATGATATGACATGTAAATTCAATCTACACATGCAAATCCACAAATCTTTTTTTCCACAGACCCAAGAGGGACCCATTTGTGGGAGTTCATCAGAGACATTCTGCTGAATCCGGAGCGCAACCCGGGACTGATCAAGTGGGAGGATCGGACAGAGGGGGTTTTCCGCTTCCTTAAGTCAGAGGCGGTGGCACAGTTATGGGGCAAGAAGAAGAATAACAGCAGCATGACGTATGAGAAACTAAGTCGGGCAATGAGGTAAGAGTTTACGAGGACAGTCATCATGACTTTGCTTAGACAAATACAATCCTCATGTTTACACAGGCACACACAAACTGTACTTTTCCCCCGCCAAATTTACATTTTCTAATTTTCTTACATTATAGAGTTATAGTGCATATTCAGCAGCCTGACATGAAGGGAACAACCGGCATAAGAAAAACATCAACATAAACTCCCTCAATATTACACCGAGCCTTAACAAGCAGCCAGTCGGGCCACATTGAGCTTCTATATCTTAATCAGCAGAGCATGGCACAAACATTGGCAGGGATAGATCTATATTCAGTTGTCACTCAAGTGGAGAGATGAAACACTGCGTTTATACAAGAATTTGCATCAGATGGTGTTTCATTTATAGAGCTGGAAAATGCTTTTACAGGTGCTGGTTCAAAATGTCTCTTAAGTGTTCATTTGAGAGGAGATCTGATTACTAAGGCCGCCATGACATTTAGTTCACATCGATTTTAGCGCTCATCAGACTATTTGATGGACGTTCAAACCCTGATGAAGAGACGGTGTCCATTAAGCGTTGGAGTACATTTGGCTACTCTGCTAGCCTTGTATTTATTTGCATTTATGTCTGCCTCTGAGAGATTAAATAAGTGAAATCTCACCTGAAAAATGAACTCCAGCTACTTTCAGCATAATTTATGTCCTTCAGTTACAAAGAGGTTTTCTTCATTTTGCCAATTGCTTATTAAATCTGTAATGAGGAATAAACTGAATTTCACACTACATTGTTTCTAATCCAATTTACTTAAGCAGCTTATAATGCACTTGCTACAGAAAATATTCCTGTAACAACTAAGAAATTCACTTTGAAAGACCTTAAGATGTTCACTTTTTGACATCATTAAGAGTATATATCTTCAACCAACTAATTCAACCTCCCAGTACAAACAAACAAACCATTTCCTATTGACAGTGACAGTGCAGTAATTTTTTGGACTGCTGGAGTTTTTGAGCTTTTCTCCCTCAAATGAGCTGAAATACCCTTCTCAGAAAATCATCAAGGGTTCTGCCACAGTCACAGCTTTACATTCAAATGAGCTCATCTAATGAGCTTAATTTCATTGTAGTGCGAACAGTTAAGAACCAGAAAATGTGCCCTCAGGTACTGTCGCTCTGTCCATAAAGCTGATTTTCTATCCACTGTGGTGCAACTCAAGGATTTGCACTTTGATGACATCACCAAGACAGACAGCTTTTCTCCTTCCTAGCTTTGGTTTAGTGTTGTGAAGCTTACTGGTCTAAGATAATGGGGGAAAAAATACTCCTGGATTTGACTGGATTATTTTTTTTAATTAAATTGAATCAACCAACTAACTAACCAATTAACCAATTCCATTTGAATACACATTTGCATATTCCTGTACATTTCCTTTGGATTTAACTCAAAGCAAAGGCACCAGCCATGTCTTGTAAGCACATTGTTTGAAACAGTCGTTGCTTTTACAAAAATCAGTTTTATAGAACACTGGCAAATCCTCTCCACTGACAAAACTGCACCTGTTAATGTGATTTTAAATCCTGTGAAGAGCTTGCCATTTCATCGCTCATTTATTAATAATAATGTTCCCCAAAACTTATCTATCATTCATTTGATGGAGTATTTACAGGAAAATGGAAAATAATTGAGCTGGTGAAAATTATACAATAATAAATTAGATTAACCAGAAATAATTTGCGTCTGTCTGGTCTTATTTTAATTATGCATTGGATTGGGGAGTTGTGGAGTACACATGAAGGGTATATGGTAATCTGATTAAGAATAAATAAATTAATTAATAAATTAATACAATCCACTACAGTTGCTGTTGCTGTAAAAACACAGTAGTATATACTGGATAGAGGGAAAAGGCGATATGACAATAATTCTGGACTGTTCTCATTAGACTGTAAATTGTTTTAAATGATCTGATTAATTTCATAAGAGATGTGCATATTCTTGTAGACAAATGATCCATAAATTGAAAAGTAAGCAGACATTACAGTGCCTATTACAGTTGTAATCAATAATCTGTAATGATTGCATTTTGATTTTAACTCTCCTAGCAGTTGATTTAACTAACAGTCGTTTGTCCTCTGCTGCAGATATTACTACAAAAGGGAAATCCTAGAACGAGTGGATGGACGCAGACTCGTTTACAAGTTTGGGAAGAACGCAAGAGGATGGAGGGAGTCAGAGAAGTGAATTATTTGAGAATTTCATTAATTTATGTTTTATTTCGTTTTGTATGCACATGTGATATTTTACAGTTTTCAAAGACCCTTTCGACTTTTAACTTAATGTTTTTAGTAAGTTTTGATAAAAATATGTTTGAACTTGTTACACTGTTGACACTGTGTTTGCTTTATTAAAGTTTTCAGTTCTGTAATTTGTGGTGACACTGCACTGAGATGTCCTTTCCTGTGCCTTAACAACACTGTTGATTTTAAAAAGATAATATGAATTAGGCCCTGCATGCATTTGTTTACATAATATTTCACAGGAGAAAAAGCATATGACAACTGAAGAGCGTAAATGAGCTTCTGCTTCCACTTCTCTTGCAGTTTCCACATCAGATACTGTACAAAAGTCTCAATGAAGTATGCATTTATACAGGATTCAAAGTACATGTAGCAAAAGGGTTGCATATGACTGTACTGTATGTGGAGTATTTGAGACATTGATACTGTGTGTTTGAGACACTGATACTGTGAAGTACTCTTTTGGGAGGATGTTGAACTGCTGCAAACAAACAAAAAAACACTGCATAAGCATAATGCAGCAAAAAATTATACTAGAATGAATAGCAAGCAATAATATTTGTATCAACAAAACCTCTGTGTAAACTAGCTTGTATTATTTTTCCATTTCATCCCTTGCATTCACCATTTAACTGCATTGTGCTGTAAAATAATTGTTTGATATGATTATGACAAATAAAGGCTGTCATTTCTTTTTGTTTTTATGAAAGCCATTTGTCAAAATTCATGCCTGCCATTTGGGTATCACCGTGTCAAATCAAGACGACACAGGAAAAATGTTGAACCTGTCATGCAGCACTAGTTAATTGTCGTGAGGCCAAGAGACATTATTCTATGAAATAATTGAGCAACTCATCATCAGATTTTGACTACACCTGAGCTGTGGTAATTCACAGTTTTATCTGGATCTGATCATTATCGTTTGTTAACACAGTGTGGAGCCCCACATTTTTACAGAGTTCATTGAATTGGACCTAAAGCTCTGAGCCTTGTTTCTGCTGCAACTAATACAAAGCTTTCACTATGAAAATCCAGGCACCTAGAGATAGTGCATGTGCATGACATTGCAGTTTTATCTTTACAGTGTCAAATGCCACACAGTTAATTGTTGGCTGGTGCGTGCCATACTTGCCATGCTGGCTCCTCCAGGCAATAAACACATGACTGGGCCTTGATGGCCAACGAGATAAAAGCAGTGTGACTACAAGGCGTCGTTCTCAGGCCTGTGTTCACAAGCAAATCCCTGTCTAATCTCCGCTCTGCTGTACCTTACTGTTCCAATCCTTCTTTACATAAAACTGATTGACCCCACATGCTGTCATTATCCTGGCTTGATGGTTTCACAATTTGCCCATTAGTGTATTACTAAGTTTTATGTCTTTGTGACAAACTAAAGCCTCCGCAATAATGTCAGCTAAAGGAAATTTAATGTAAATGTAGACGGTATATTCAGTCAGCCAAGAACTAGACATCAATCCTCCAATAGCAGACCTGACTGACAACATTAACAGAACATCTGTTTCTGATTGTAGGAAACTAGCTGTGATTAGAGGAGTCTGCTATAATTTTGTCACTTGAGACTCTACAGGGGAAAAAAAAGAAAACTGCAAATGGAGAGCCCATGCTGTATGGACACAGTGACGATTCTTTACTGGATTATGATAATGGCTACTGATCCTTGTTTTATTACATGCAGCAAACAAGCTTTACAGCGTAAAATGAAGTGCACATCTATCATACTCCATTGCCTGGATTCTAGTGTGTGTTATGTAATTATTCACAGGGAGCAATAACACTGTAGTGTCTCTTGAATACCACTTGTCATGCGCTCATGCATATTACACTACAATAAACGTTATGATTATACCTTCTATAAATCTGACATCCTCAGAAAACAAGGAGGTTGTGAACGATCGCGCTACCTTGGGTGCGCTGTGTGTGGACCGCATTGCAAGAGCTGTCTTTAAACCAAAAACGGAGAGGATTCATGTATCATGCAGCCGCGGCCTCCCAAGCACTGCCGATTACAATGCCTCATTGTATTTGCATACCATACCGATAAGACACAATTCATTCTACATGGACATTATTATAGCACAGAGATCAAGGGGCGATATTAACGATAGCATCCATCTAATCAGCAGAGGCAGGGAACAGCATGGACATCTGAAATCTGGTCTCATTTTCACTTTTAAATAATGTGGATGCTACTGGGAGTTCTGATATAGGGAAATGTTTGAAGATGTGACTCAGAGAGATAACTGAGCACTCAGGCAAATTGTCTAGACTAACATAACCTCTACTGTACAAAGGGAGGGGAGCTTGATTTTCCTAACCGACCATTGACTCATGAATGAAACAGTGATAGGCAGCCATTACATGCTCTCGACATATATAGATTCATGACAACCACCGACATCTGATTCAAATTGTATGGTTTTGATATGCATATACAGTGTGTGGGGGTTGTGTGTTTTTCTGTGAGTCAGTGTGTGTGTGTGTGTGTGTGTCTTGACTCTGTTTGCTTACTTATCTCTGTAATCAGCATGGTTCTTTGAGAATGAGTGACAGAGAATAATGAATCATTCTTCTGATTTTGGGAAAGGACCTGCTAACCAGCATGACGGGAACTTACAACACTTGGCTGTGGGGCACTGGCACAAGGCACCAGTGGCACACGGGCAAACATGCACCCAAACCGGTTATAATAGATCCTGTAACCAGGTCACACACACAGACACACACAAACATACACACACACACACACACACACACACACAGTAGTAAGAGTGAAAGAGAGTTTGTGTCTGTGTAATGATATTTAATCCTTATGTCTCACTTTGACAGTGTGTGGCTTCATAACACAAAGAAAGGAGCAGACACTTGTCTAGGCAGATGAGGACAAATGTGTTTACAGGTAAAATTAGCTATTGGCCCTATGCATTGTGTGCTACAATAGACGGCACAAATGAAACAATAACTGCCTTGGCTTTGCAAGAAAAAACAAAACAATATGCAGTATCTGTTCACAAGCATCTCTATCGCTTATTGTCACGAAATTATTCTCAAATTTGAATGTGCCACGGAAGGGCCATTTTATTATTTAAAAGGGGGGGACATTAATGCAATCAGATAGGAATTGGAGGAAGAACAGGGAAGTGATGAGAGATAGCATAAGCGTGGGCATAAAGACAACCAGCTGGCTTTGTGTGTCTGTGTCCCATTCGTGGCTCAGTGGGACTATTGTGCTCTCACAGCAGATACACAATCACAGCTTTATCAGGACCCCTTATCGCTCCCTCTTCACACTCAAACGCACCTCTAAGGCATTCAACCCAAACTGAAGGTAAGATAGGCTGGAAATATGGTGATGTAGCTTTATTTTACTTATTTTTAAGCCAGAAAAAAATAAATAAATAAATAAAAAATAAATAAATAATATTTAGAAAAGACAGGACAGTGATGAGTCAACAAATGACTCTGTAGTGCTCAGCACAGAGCATAAACCTGCCTTTAATAATTCTACATCATCGTGCACCCATAAATAGTTGATAATGAAATGAGATTAACATTGCATTTACAGTACACTGCAGTGTCTTCCCATAGTGCCCTTCTGGTGAGACTAAAACAATGAGGAAGTAATGAAGACAATGTAATGATGGTGCCAGCCTTGTTGTACAGCCAATTTCCTGCTCAGATTTTTAGGATTTCCCTGCACCCTTATTGTTTTATCCCCATTTTAAGCAAACCAACAATTTCCTTGTTCACACACCCAATTGATACTTCTTATTCACAATTACATTATTTTGAATGGATACAAACAGATCTGATAAACGCTTGTATGAAACTGAAATATATCTGATTTTCTTCTTTGCACACCATAAGGTTTTCTCAAATAGTTGTTATATTTCATTCAAATTCACAAGTATGCACCTAAAATACAGTCTTCTAACAGCTATGGCTAAACTAAGATGGTGTTGTATGCATTCATGGGAGAGTAGCAGTTTCCAAACTACTTGTTTGGTGACAATTTGATGCTCTGGGTTAGTTGATCATGCCACCGTGCCACTTTATTTACCTACCTAGCACTACCATCACCTTTTTTTTTATGGTATTCAGTTCTTACCATTAGCCCTGATCTGAACTGGTTTGTCCTGTTTGTTTTGTGTCTTGACCTCTTTACTGTGTAAGCTACTGGATGCCTAAACTTCCCTTGGGATGAATAATCTATCTATCTATCTATCTATCTATCTATCTATCTAAACAAATTTAAATGTTTAGCATAAGACAAAAAATACCAAACATTTAACTGTTGAGGAGACTCTTATGAGGAGGTGGCTACATGAGAGGTTATTGCAATAGTGCATAAAACCCACACTCAAACATGGTGGAAATATTCAGTGGTGGGGATGTTTTGTCTATTTTGGAGTTGGTAGCTTAAGATCAGTGAAGGCATGCCATCCCCTCTGGCTTACAAATGTATGGACGATAATTCATTTTCCAGTAGGACAATGGGCCAAAACATGCATCAAAGCAATGCCAGACCTCTTTGAAGTCCAGTGAAGAGCATGACATGCTACTTGCATGTCTTTCCCTGCATAGTCACCAGATCTCAACGCCTTTGAACATCTTTGCAAACAGATTTGAAAAGGGAAAACAAGATTTAACATCACAAGACAGTTTTTTGGGTGCTCTTAGAGAATGCTGGAATAATGTGGAAACTCAAATTCTGCAAAATCTTGAAGAATCAATACAAGCTGTAATTGACAAATGGTGGGCATAACAAATAATGAGAAGTTGTGACTTTGAATAAATACTAACAGCATAAAAAAATCTGTACTTCAGTGAAAAAGATATCGTGTTTGAGAAATATGATTTGATCACATTTAAAACTGTATCAGTATTATTTTATTTTGTTGAGAAATTAACTGTGAGGTTATTCAAATACAGTGCTTCTTTGGAAAGTAACATTGCACATTCCTCTCAGCAGATGGCAGTACTGAGCACTGAGGCTTTCACCCCCATAATTTCAACCAGAAGAATAAGAGATAGAAGGCCCTCTAAGGACCCAAAAGATGTACTTACTTTCTGCCTAATTATTTAACTTAATAACAAAATAGAACATCGTATAACTATCTAACAATTGAGCAGATTACTCATAGATTTTAGTGAGATTTGATATTGCCTGCAAGATTCATTTGTATTGAATGCAATGTCCACCTTTTTCATGTCCGTTGTTTTGCTGTCAGGCACATTCAGGGGCACGTCTCACCGAGGGAGGACGACAACATGGCGGCCTCCTTGCGCCTGGGTCGTCAGGGAATTTTATTTGGCCTCAGATTATCAAATTTAAAACAATGTCCATGGACAACTCATTCATGGCAGGAACATGTCAGGCACTTCTTTCAGTCCCCATCTTTCTTCGGTGAGTGATGTTGTTTTATAAGCTAAAGCTAACAATTTGGTTTGCAGGCGACAGCTCTGCTGCTGCAGCCGCTACTGGGCGGGCTAGCGTAGTTTACCCCTACTCAGTTTGACAACCTTGACATTAACTAGTGTGCCTACTACATGCTAAGTAATGTCAAGGTTTTTAAACGGAAGGAGACTGAAGCACAGCAAGATAGCATTGGTGCCAGCTTGTCGCTTTAAGATTTTGTATTCCAAATCTATGGTTTAAAACGATGTGTTAAATGTTTTGGGGCTAATAACTAACTGTTACAGCTATTTAGGGTCAAACCACTGTCTGGGAAAGCGGATGGCATGACAGGTTCAGACATGTCCCCAAAGCTAGATTTTCCTGCGATTTTTGAGGGTAAAATGTTTTTGGGCTAGGGTAATTATAACTCCTTTTATGTCTAAATGACCTAGACTTTTACTGTATTGCTATAACAGCAACACGCTGCTGTGAAAACGGTTTATTATGGGGCAGATTCAATGAGAAAGGACAGAAGTGACACGCACACCCTACTAAAACACTCAGTTGGATGGTGGATCAACATAATACCCAAACATGAAGAAAACAAGATCCGCACATCACACAGCTCCCTTACAGACTTGCTTTAATATTTACAGTAATTACAATATTTTACAGTTGCTTTGATTCAGTTTTCACAACAGAGTTTCAGTGTGCAAAACTCTTAACACAAAATGTTCTGCTCTTAACTTTGGGCTCAAAATGCCACACAGCATGCAAAATAAACACAACTGCATCAAATGGGGAAGTGCATGATGCAGTATGTTTACAATGACCTCGGAACATTGTATGTTTTCATTTGTGTATTTTAATGATCGTTGTATTTAAAAATAGCTTTCTCATGATCAAATCATCCCATCAAACCAACAATAATTCTCATCAAAACAGAGTTAGCAATAGTCATTTCATCATATTTAGATTATAAAAATAGCAATAAGAAAAGGGTTTGCAACTTAAACCATAGCATTTCATGTGATGTAAAGTAAGGATTCCTTCTGATTTTCTGCATTTTATTTATTAAATATAGGATGTCACTAGATATATAATATATAGCCTGACTTTTGGATCTGCTGTAATTCTATTGTACACAGCAAAATTGACTGCAGTGATGCAAAAAAAGACAAAAAGCAAGACTGCATGTGTCCACAACATTACAGTAAATTCTGTACTACAGTAAAGGAGATACAGTAACGCACATGCAGTAATTCACTGCATCAGTTCATGTTTTCTATCCTACTCCTTGTGTTTTTATGCATGACATTACAATCTCAGGCCTCAACTCCAGTCCAGCACACATTGTTATGTTTGCTCCACGCTGGCCTGGCACATCAATTGTAGCTCTCTGCCCAATCAGGTTTCGACCACAGCGACATTTACAGAGGTGGAATCATGCTTCATCAACATAGATGACCTCATGTTGTTCTTGCCCAGCATCAATCTCCATCATTCTCTAAAATAGGAGACACATTACTGTAGCATCACCAATGTTTTACAGCACTGGACTGGCCTGCATACTTTATGTAATGCATATAAGAACACAAGACTATATTTACCATACCTGAACATATTAACGTGTCAAGCCCTCCACCCTCTCCTCATTTCTTTGAAAAGGCACCAAATAGATCGGTTTCATTGTAACTTGGTGCTATTTCAGAATTTGCACAGTTGTGGTTTGGCTGATGGCATTGACTCCATGGAAGATGATATTGTCTTCAATGACATTTTGTTGGATGTCCTTGAGGCAAATGTCATTTCTTTGGATGACCATATCCACTGTAGCCCTCTCTTGTTGGTCAGAGAGCAGATGGCCACGCCCTCCCCTTGCTGGTTTCCTTTCAATTCTGAGGTCAAGTACAGATACAGTAATAATTACAACAAAGATACTGTAATACATTCGTCTAATGTTACACAGTCAGCAATATCATAGATTACAATATTGCACTTGCTGTAATTGCAATTACAGGAAAATACATAATGCTGTAAATTACAGTATTTACTTACTGATTCTGAGTCCGATAAACTCTTTTTGTAGAGGCCACAGTTGACCTTTTTAAGTTTGGCTGAACTCTCTGTCCAGCTTCTTCCATTCTTAGGCCTCGAATTATGACACAGTCAGTGACTGTTGCTCTAATTTCACTGGGTACAGTACATCTTCTTTCGCCGTGCCCACAACCTCGGCCAGGGCTCCGTACTGCAACATCCACAGCATTGTCTTGCTCCATGTTGTGCTGAACTGCCACACAGCTGGTTTTCTAACAGCCTTTTATGTGTTGATGGAGTGATTGGCAATTATTTGGCGATGCTACTCACCTAGGCGCAGTTGTAAAAGTAACGAGAGATGTCTGCATACATATGTGGAGTTAATTTACTGATCTGTATGTATAGTAATTAACATTTGAGCATTGTATTTATATGAGTTGGCTGTATTATGAGAATTGAACATGTGATTTAGGGTTTTGCACTTTGTATGGAAGCACAGCATTTTGTGTTTAAAGGTAAGAATTTAGCAGGGATGTTTGGCACTTTGCATTAAGAGTTTTGCACTTTGTATTTAAGCATGGATTCATGTGTCTAAAGGTAGGAACTTGGCAAGTGAGTTTGGCTCTTTATGTTAACAGTTTTGCATTTGAAACTGTGGTGAAAACTGAATCAAAGCCAAATACTGTAAAGTAACATACTGGAGTTCTTTATTTGTGTGCGGATCTTGTTATTTATATAGGGACAAAGTATAACAAACATAAGCCTAAAAAATAAATCAGCTCTGAATCAGAAATAAACCTCAGCTTTGTCAAAGGTCCCATATTCAACAAAACTGTTCTTTCTTTAAGCCTTCGATTTGTATTTTTTTAATAGTCAAAAAATGTGAAATCTGCAACTCCTCCAGGTTTGCCATAGTTGCTATGACATAGTTTCCTTGTAGCGCTTGGCAATATGGACAAAATCAAATGTCACAATGTTTTTGACCAAATAACCTCTATCAAAATTGTGAAAGTAATTGGGGGGTGATGATTGGCGCTTTCACAAAATATTTACACAATGAGATTTTTGATAATCAGTCAATGATGTTGGTAAGATGACTAAGCAGATAGAAACAAATAACAGAACAGTTCAAACAGCCTAAAAAGTTCAGAGCATGATACCCCTTTACTGTAATACAGCATTTAAAAAGGATAAGACAACACTTGTGCCATATCACAATATTACAATCTTAAATCCCTTAAATTCCAATTTCCATGTTTAAAAACCAGGTGATACTAAAAGCTGTTTCATTTTGGAGCCCTTTGCAACATTAGGCAGGGCTGATGATTTGCATTTGATTGCCCCAAAGTGAGGAGCCACTCTGACTCACCATGTCTCATTTTCTAACTTTACTTGTTAGAGCTGAAAGTCTAGTCAGAGCGTTGGTTCATTTGCATAAAATCAATACCCACGCAAAATAGCCTCTTGTTCTCAAGCATGAAATGTTATGCCTGTAGTCAGACCAGTCAGACTGTATGTAGTGTACATTACAATGATACATTTTTCAGATTACCTCACATACTTTTTGCAAGTTTTAAGCAGAATATATGAAACCCACAAACTGCTCCAGTCCTGTAACTGGAATGCATTTGAAGGTTAAACACTGAACTTAAAATAAAATCAGTGAATTCACCTGTTGGTCTCTGTGGTCACATGAACTTTTCTTAGAGTTAATTACACAGACAGGGTGGTGCAGATCTTTTTCACTGTATTCTGAGGACAACACTGAAGAGCACCACTAGTTTATTGGAAAGTGGTGTGAGTGGCATATTTCAGATGCTTTGTCACCATCAACTAGGGTGGTGCTAGACGTTTCCATAGAAAATATTTGCAGAGCATGTCATCATAGAGACTGGCTCATGGATCCAGAGTAATCATTAATCAGTAACTGTTGAGCCTACCTCAGTTTTGAGCAACATTAACACTCAGCAGGTAGCCAGTGTACAGTGCAAACTACACTTCAGAGTAATTACACTGACAGACAAAAGGCAGAGGAGTGCATGAATAGATCAGGACATGAATACTTGGTTTGTGCTTTGAAGAAATTATTATGAGAAGGGAACAAGAGGAACTTGGTAGGAATGTTAAAAAAACAGTGATGCAAACATATAAAGGGTTTTATCTGAAGGTTGAAATTTATTTGTAAATTTAGCCTCAAAAATGACACTTGTGCTTTCACTGGTTAAGTCATGACCTCAAAAATGTAGGTGTCTACGGTTG
>OMKZ01013358.1:5770-29931 GCA_900302535.1 Neoniphon sammara
CTTTCATCCCATTAAAGAGAGTTCAGAGGATTGGACTAACTGCTCTTTTTTCTGCATCCTCCCACCCAGCGCCACCCAGTGCCCCTCGTGACCTGGTCTCCACCACCCTGTCAGCAGAGGGCAGGCTGCAGCTGTCCTGGAGCCCTCCGCTGGTGACAGGGGGCCGCACTGACCTCACCTACAGCGTCTTGTGTGAGCGCTGTGACGGGGCCCTGTGTGTCCCCTGTGGCGAGAAGGTCCGTTTTGAACCGAGTCCTACAGACCTGCCGGACACCACGGTCATAGTTAGTGACCTGGACTCTCATTTCAACTACACTTTCACTGTGGAAGCTCACAGCGGAGTGTCTCAGTACAGCACAGAGAAGACCACCGCCACCATCACCACTGCTCTGCACTACACAGGTTAGCTTTGGCCCACTGATTTTTTTTTTATGTCCTGCCACCATGGTAGATAATATCTGCGACATTATGTCATGATGGTAGTGTCTGTGTGTGTGGAGACACATTCTTGTGGATAATAAACTATTATAAAACTATTATAACTCCTTAATGCTCTAAGGTGCAGAGTGATATAGAAATATTTGCTAACTAACTGGTTAAATTTAATATATCCCAGTGATTATGCTGAGACATTAGACAGCTCAGGTTCCTGCTGTTGTATGAATTCAAGTTTAGTTAGTGAACTTATAAAAAATCAGCCATCTTTTCATGTGATATTGTAGTGATGAGTGTAGGGGTACTACAGTTGAAGGGCATATTACACAATGAGGTATTTAATGTTGGACCACTGAATCCCTAAGGCTTTAATTTCCAAATGTCCTTTCCAAAGCCTATGATTATACCGTAACTATTATTTTGCTTTCCGTCCTCTAACCACCATCAGATCCCCCCAAGGTGACGCTGATCCGCCTGGATGAGCGTAGCCCCACCAGCCTGTCTCTGTCCTGGGCCCTGTCCCGCAGAGCCCCTGCCCACATCAATCACCGCTATGAGCTTATGTACCGCAGAAAAGTAAGACAGAGTGTTTGGCTTCTCTTTCTCCCTAATTTACAATTTAGGCTGGTATTGTAATTGAAAAAAGGCTCTTCAGCAATCTGCCTGGCTAAGGTTCAATTCCACCATTTTGTCTTCACAGGATGATGACGGTGAGCGCGATGTCACCACATACACAGTTCTGGTCCTGGAGAAAAGCTCCGTCCAGATCAACGACCTCTCCCCAGACACTACTTACATGTTCAGGGTGCAGGCTTTGAGTCCTGAAGGCAATCCTGGCAGCTACAGCATGGAGCACGAGTTCCAGACATTGCCATTAGGTAACACTAGCTCCAAAAATTTAAAGTATAGTTTAGTTTAGTTTATTTATTTAGTATATAATGAAGGGGTACATTTAAGGAACCATTACCCTCATATTTCCACATATATGAGCAAAATAAATAAATAAAGCACAGAACCACTCATACCCCTGCACATGTATATGCAGTATGTAAACACTGCCAGCACATTGCAGTTAACATAGTTTTTATGTGTTTAGATTTTTTTCCCTAACTTTTAATTTTACACACTTTTGTTGATATATTTGCATCTTTCTGTTGTTTGTGCAGCAGAGTCTCAGGTCCAGAGCAACTCCACGGTGGTTATGGGAGCCGTGGTGGGGGGAGCCGTCATGCTGCTCATCGTGGTGGTGGTTCTCCTGCTGCGTAAACGGTTAGTAAAAACACTCTTCATATCCACGTTCTTGGCCCACGTCATTTAGATAAATGTTGCCTACAAATCTGCAGACTGTGTGATTATGTGCCCCAAGCCTGAGTGAGTTAAGAATGCTTGGGTATGATAGCTCATGGAGGGTTTATCAGTAATAGTCAGTGCTGCCACTGAAAACAGCCTTGGTCTTTGAGCAAAGGCTGACCTGCAATTACTAATATGACAGTCTGGATGCTGTTTAATCCTATAGTGATCATACATGTTTTCCTCTCAGGAGACTGAACTCCCATGGCAGAAGAGGACCTGAAGATCCCTACTTCTCGACAGGTTAGGAAACATGAATAATGAAAATTGTAAAATAATATATATAAATTAAAAAAATAAAAATAATTTTGATTTCAGACCATTATTTTCTGATGAAAAAGTCATTTGAAATGATTATGCACTGAATTTACACACAAGCTGATATATAATAATAATAATCTCACCTAATAATCTCATCATAATTCCCTCTTTAGATCAACTGAAGCCTCTAAAGACTTATGTTGATCCACACATGTATGAGGATCCTAACATCGCCATCCTGAAGTTTGCCACTGAAATTCATCCGAATGCCATTACCACACAAAAAGTCATTGGTGCAGGTAAGATTGGAACTGAATGTCTCTTACAGTGTCTACTCAGCTTCTAATCAATGAAATATCAGGGTGTTGTCTCTAATCTCTTCTCCTGCTTTCTGTCTGCCAAAACAGGAGAGTTTGGGGAAGTGTTTCGGGGGATTATGAAGGCCCCCGGGCGAGGGGAGGTGCCCGTAGCCATCAAGACTCTGAAGGCGGGCTACACAGAGAAGCAGAGGCAGGACTTCTTGAGCGAGGCCAGCATCATGGGTCAGTTCTCGCACCACAACATCATCCGTTTGGAGGGAGTTGTCACCAAATGTAAGTCACAAACCAAGGCACAAACCACCCACCTATAAACAAATTCTGCCATTTCTTCCCTGCTCTGAATTTACTACTTCTCCTTCACTAAATTTGCCACTTTTTTCTTATTTTCAGACAAGCATGCCATGATTGTGACAGAATACATGGAGAATGGAGCTCTTGACATTTATCTAAGGGTATGTGCATGTATTTTGCTGTGGTTGTTTTCTATTATTGCATTGTTCTGTGTAATTGTGATTGATATTTTTTTGCAAAACAAATTCCCATGAGGGGAATGAATGTTTCACTCAGTCCAGCCATGCTAAACAAAAGCAGAGACACTTAACATTTTATTATTTTTGTTCCTCCTAGGACCATGATGGGGAGATTCCATCATACCAACTTGTGGGAATGCTGCGAGGAATAGCTGCAGGCATGAAATACCTCTCGGATATGAACTACGTCCACCGTGACCTGGCAGCAAGGAACGTTCTGGTTAACAGCAACCTGGAGTGTAAGGTGTCAGATTTTGGCCTGTCACGTGTGCTGGAGGATGATCCTGAAGGCACCTACACCACCAGAGTAAGTCTAACAGCCACATCTCAACGTAGTAACAGAAAACAAACCTTCTATTATTTTCTAGTTACCAGTACCAGACTGTTAATGGTATTATCGCTCCCAAGTGTCCAATCTAAACTGTTGTTTTTTTACTGCCTTGTGTTTTCACTCCCTTCATCCATTAAATATGATTTATTAATGTTTCTGTTCTGTCAGGGAGGTAAAATCCCCATTCGCTGGACCGCCCCAGAGGCCATCGCATACAGGAAATTCACTTCAGCCAGCGACGTGTGGAGCTTCGGCATTGTGATGTGGGAAGTCATGGCATTTGGAGAACGGCCCTACTGGGACATGAGCAACCATGAGGTATGTTTCGTCTGTCAAATCCTCTTTCCTACTCATCTGGTGAAAATGAAGGATTGCCTGTTTAGGTCTCCTCTAGGAGCTCTGATGAATTACCCCTAGAGTTTATTCTGGGTATGTGGCGATTGAAAATTGCCATGGGTCTGACAGCCAGTGGAGTTCCCACAGTCCTCTTCCAAAAAACTGTCCATGTCAGCACATCTTCAAACTCTAGTGTTTCTACCGCCATAAATATAATTTGACTCAAGACACTGCCTCACCTAATCTCCATTGTCTTCCTCAGGTCATGAAGGTCATCAATGAAGCGTTCAGACTGCCTGCGCCAATGGACTGCCCATCTGCCGTCTATCAGCTGATGCTACAATGTTGGCTGCACGACCGCTTCAAGCGACCACGCTTCATAGACATTGTCAATATTTTGGACAAACTGCTCCAAAGCCCAGAGTCTTTGAAAGCCATAGCTGATTTTGATCCACGGTATGTTGACAGTAAAACTGGTTCCTCCCTTTTCAAACAATCCCCTGTTCACATGCACCCAATGTACACAAAATAGCAGTGCATCTTGAGTTATGTTACTATACGTTGTTCCACGCAGTGTGTCCATCCGCCTGCCCAGCACCAGCGGCTGTGACGGCACCATGTTCAGGTCCGTACCTGAATGGCTGGAGTCCATCAAAATGAGCCAGTACAACGAAAGCTTCGCCTGCGCTGGAATCACAACCATGGAGCAGGTGCTCGCCATGAGACACGAGTAAGTGCACACATGGCACAGATGCAGCCATGCCATGCTGCATGTATTCGTTTGGCACGCTGCCACATTTTGTTGTAACACAGAGAATGCATTGAGTTCTCAGCTTGAACATTTGTTATGCAGCGTTTCTGATGCACAGTCATCCTCTGCCTAGGCCATTCCTCTCATTCTCCACTGCCCTACCCTCTTGATTATAGTCTCCTTATGCAACACATAATGCAGTGGCCAATCATGGTGTCTTTAGCATATTTCACAATATTTAATATTAACCATCTTTTTCTTTCAGGGACATTAGGAACATTGGAGTGCGGTTGCCAGGTCACATGAAAAGGATAGCCTACAGCATCCTGGGTCTGAAAGACCAGACCAGCTCGCTCAGTGTGTTTGCGGTGTGATCTGAGCAAGCCGCCAAATCAACATGCACTGACTGACCATGCCATTTCACTGGTGGATGAGGAAGACTGACCAAGAGAGGGCGAAACTGAAATGGAGCTGTACTGCTTTTACTTGGCATAGTGTGGCGTGACTGAAAAGGACCCTCCAAGCCACTCAGAAAGGACTGAGATTGAAAACACTTAAGTACTTTATAACAACAGAGATGCATAATTTATCATTATGTTAAAAAAAAGAGTTTTATACTATTGAACATAAACAGGTGATGTAATATAGTAAATAAAAGCCTTATGAAAGTAAGTGCAAAAAATGAGACAATGTAAGACTGCTTTGCTTTGTATTTATGACTGAACTGGACTTCTTAAAAGCAGGAGATGTTTAACGCCCTCTATGAATAAGGGCTATTTCAGGCACTCACTTTTTCTGCCAGTGTTTTCTGTACTTTTAAGTTTGTGTTTTTCTACGCTTTTTTCAAGGGGACTTGCTTTTAAATTTGGAATTATCACACTCAGGGCAAAGAATCACATACACTCTTGTGTTGGTAGCTCAAGTGCAAATGCAATTTCCTTAAGTCATTCGTTTTCCAGTTTGTTTACATCCTGTCTTACTTCAACTGTCCATTATTATTTAATATTTATTTTATTGTTTTGTATTTATGTCATTTGTTAAATGAGAAACAACACTGATCTGGCACATGTTTTCAAGCCGTTGTATTTCCTGTTTGAATAAAGTCAGTGTTGCCTCGTGACTGGATCACGTTCTTACATTCTCTGGTCAACTTGTAAATGTTTTCATTGACATCTGCCCCCAGCTGTAGATGATGACTTTGCCATGCTATAATGGAATGTCACGCCTACACACAACTGTGCTTCATCATATCTGAATCACTTGGCCATGCCAGAGCCCCCCGCCCTATAGAGTTATTCATGGGTGATTAATTATTCTCATAGTGTGATTTTCATGACAAATCCTACTGGTGCAGCCTCCACCAAGAAATGGCATTTCCTCACAAGGAAAAAAAAAAAATTTCATCTTAAAGTATTTTGCGCTGTATTGTGTAATATGATATTTGTAGGCCTTCTTCTCAGTGTGAGTTAGAGATAAATTGAGAGTGACACCTCTTGCAATATCACACCTGACAAATTTAGCATATTACTTGTCATTAAAACATTTCCACACCCTCTCTCACACACACTGACTAAAATTCATACACTCACAATATAAGAGACTTGTACGTGGTGACGGAGAGAGAAGAGAGAAAAGCTTGGTGCAGAGATGTAAAGACTAGAAGGGCCTCTTAGATAAATAATAGACAGCGCTCATCCATACAGCACAAACAGTGAATAGTGAAAATTTACCCTCTCTGCAAGACATAAAACTCTGTATATGGAGGAAAGTGGAGTCGTTTTCTCTGAAGATTTAGGATCAACACCTCAACAGGATGGTAGAGAGCACAAATATGCAGGTGAGCTGAGCAAAGAGAGACTGAAGAGATCATTGATATACTCACTTGACTGATTACATGTAAAAATGTGGAAAATTTGATGGAAGTTTTACAACAGCGAGAGATCTCCTAGATTCACATTTTATCCACAGTACAATAATTGTAATGAGGTAAAAGAGCTGTAAATGACTGTTTCAGGCCGTGCATATCCTACAGGGAAGATCCAGACCTTTGGAGACATATTCCAGTTCGCAGTGGATGTGGGGGAATTTTCTCCAGAGGATGTGATCATCACATCCTCTAACAACCTCATAGAGGTCCATGCTGAGAAGGTGAGGACTGCATTGGGCCTAGGAAACAGCAACTGTACTTTTAGTTACTTTGAAAAATATATGGGTACTTATTAAACTGCTTTTGGATAGTGTACCTCAGGACATTAGAAGACATGTATTTTGATTGTGGGATTATTAGATTGCCCTGCATAGCAAATGGTTACACAGGCTAGATGATTATAATGACAGTATTTCATTTGACTGAATTAACTGAAAGAAATCAGTTTCCATGACTGAGATGAATGAGGTGGATTACTGATTACGATGTGAAGCAGGTAATTTCTACAACAGAATAAACTTTGCATGCCATTTGTCCTTAACAGCTGGGAGAAGATGGTACTGTCACCAATACATTTGCCCACAAATGCCAGCTCCCAGTGGATGTGGATCCCCTGTCTGTGACCTCGACCATGGAGAGCAGTGGGGTGCTGACTGTCAGAGCTCGCAGGGTATTTTAGTGCCTACAATCTCTCTTTATTCTCTCTTTGCATGGCACATTTCAATTAAATAAAATTTGACAAAATGTCCTTTATTTCCTCATTTCTTTAATGTTATGTTTCTGCAGATATGATCTCACTACCAACCAGCTAGTCTGACATCTGAGCTGGACGTTAGCGGCCTCTAGCGGTTCACCGGCGCTACAGCCAACTTCACTTACTATCGGAAATGTTAATATTAAAACTTACCCAATTCCCCACAAAGTGTCAAATACTAGCTATTAATTCATTTGTTTTTGTTTTTTTTAATAACTTTATTATAAATTTTGAAAACATAACAGCAGTGGAGATTATTACATACAAACAAAAAACAAGGATCTACAAAGAGAGAAGTAGACAATGCCAGGGGTTATAAATAAATTGCAATATAAATAAATAAAATACATGCAATAAAAAAGTACAAAAAATAAATTAAGACTATAAAAAATCTTACATTTGGAGCACAAACTGGTTTTCATAGCTTTTCTATTACTTGAGGTATGCAAAGTCCTGATATAAGATTCTGTTTCCTTTTTAAAGGCACAGAAAGAGGGATTCATTTTTTTTCCAATACTGGAGGCGTCGGGCTGTGACGTTTATGGGAATATCTTGGTGTAAAACGGAGGAGGCAAACAACATGCAAGCCTTGTCAACAACTGACAGCAAAAGTAATACAATGGTTGATGTCTTCTCAACATCACTTACATGCCTATTATGCAGGGCTGTACCTTGAGCTCTAGAATGAGCCAAAAGCAAGTGAACAGAAAAGTAAAAGTTATCCTTTTATGCCATTTAATGTTTAGTCCAAAATCCCTATGGAGAATAAATGGGGTTTTCAAAAATGCCAAAAGTAGGACTGTGTTGAACAAACATCGATGAAAGTTTCTTGAGTTTATAATACATCCACAGGCAACAATTTTGTTAGCCTAGTTTTGATTGACTTCTTTGCCTCTTTACACATGTAACGTCCCCAATAAAATCCAGCGGGTGGGGCCGTAACAACACACTTATTTGTTATTGGAGCACAAAAAATTCTGTTTGCGTTGTACATTCAAATAAGTAAGATTTTCATAGCAATGCATTAAGCCATTATACCTATTGTTCGTATCACAAGCCCCCATTCTGACTGCTCCAGTCCTTTCTCAGAGAAGTAGCAAAAAGTTTGCCTGGTGTTACCATACCTTACAGCTCATCTCAAATCAGATATGAGATAAGCGAGGAAAGCGAGTTCAAATGTGAAACATGAACTCGCGAGATTTCTGTGTAGTATCTAAGGTAGCAAAAAGTAACGGAAGGATGAAAAATCACAAAGTGTGATGTTAGCTGATAATTTTTATTGTAGGGAAGAAAATAATAGGCCAGCTACAAGGCTATGTGGAGCACCTACTTATTTGTTGCGTATCTTGCAAATCCCGTTCAAATGTTCCATGGGGATTTTGGAATACACAAATAATTACGGAAATACTGTTTTGCAGCCTCCAAAATCACGCCAGACCACCTTACTCTATGAGCAATGCGGAGAAAAATTTAAACTCTGAGTTTAAGCGGAGCACTGGAAGGCACCACCACCGGAAGTGACGGCTGGTTGTCAAGGGATGTTTTAGTTTACGGAAGTTTTGCTAGGTAGCTAAAGAGGCATTTCACTAAAGAGCGATGCAGTCACATTTTCCTACTTTAAAAATACATTATTCTGACCAGAGTCATCAGTATTAAAAGTTTTAGGACCAGAGAGGCTCTTCCTTGATAATATTCCAGCCTCTAAAGCAGCTGTTTACCACTGGCCCAGTCCGTGATGAGATGGCACAAGTCCTGCAGCCTGGATCGGTCGTAGTAGCAGACTGGCATCGTTGTGCAGACAGCAAAGAGTTCTTCAGCAAAATCCTACACAAGAAAAGACGAAAAAAGTTTGGTATGACAATTACGGCATACTTTCTGTGTGTTAAGTTCCTATCAGCTTCCTCTCATATAAGCAAATATTACATACGATTGTAAGGAAAAGGGGTAAATAAGTCGGTCGAGTCTGATGATTGCACCTTACATTACTGATATTCTGCTGAGGCAGGAATTCAGTATGACAGACAACAGTCACTGCTTCCCTTTCTAAACGAGAGCGGCACAGTTTATTCCCCATTATCTGTGATGTCACATCTTCGATCAGAGTCAATTACAACTCAAGGTGAATGAGATGTCTGTGCATCTTATGGCTTGGGGCTTTTAGCACTACTGCAAAGTAAATCCACAGTCAGTGTCCTATACTGTCTATGGAGCAGCCTCATGTTGTGCATTTTAATGACATGAAAGTTTTCTGGTTTCTACATGCAGACTTGAGCGCATTGGTAAACTGATTGAACTGTCTTAGAATTCAAGAATAATACAAATGGATGGGGTAACCTTATTTAAAAGTGATGTGCATTTACACATTTACACTTTTTTCCTGTCAAAAGCCAAAGTTTCCAGTGTGTAGGTGCATCAGTGATTTTGTCTTTCGGAAAAAAGGAATTTTTGAATTTTTTTTCAGTGTAGCATGATCTAAAGAGAACTTCAAGTTTATCCATCCCTTCACTGTGCAGAGGCACCAGGACCTAGAATAGTGCGTATGTGGTATTTGCATTTATCTGGAAATGTGTAGATATATATTATTAGATACATTTACCTATGACTCAACATGATTTTGTAGTCCAAATCTCTGGGTAACCCTAAGACCACCAAACCTAGTGACACTTTTATAATTTGTTTTGCAGGCCTGTTGGAGTCTCCAGTGATGCCCCCTCATTTAGCCGTGGACACAGTTCATTATAAGATTTTCATCTCCGGCAAGAGTGGAGTAGGGAAAACTTCTCTTGCTGCACGTCTTGCAGGAATAAATGTTCCTAACATGCACTATGAGACTACAGGTAGGTCCACACTCTATTCAGTGACAAGGCATGCTTGACTGATAAGAGCAGCTTTTGAAGATGTCGTTCATGTTAACAGGGACTACAGTGTCATGTTGGGCTTCCTCTTGGGCAGGCTCATGAGTCACATCACTTCCTGTGCAGCCCAGGAGTCCCTCCACCCTCAAAGGAGTTTAAAATAGTAAATTTAGGTACAATCATTACCACAGGGTATCCTTTACCATTAGAGAGTAGCAAAATGGATATTTTTTTTATATGAAAAGGTTGTGGATTATTACTTTAATTATAAATACTTGTTAGTCTGTCTTATTGATGGTGAGTGCACACAGCTCTGGATTGAGGATGCTCATTTAAAAAAAATAGTAAAGCCCAGAACTGTGTGGAATTGGAGGAAGAACAGGGTACAGACACCAAGTCTCTCTGACAAACAGTAATAATCTGAAGTTAAACCTGCTTCTTTGGAGGTTTAATTTAAGCCTTCATTTAGTCCTGGAGAAACACAGTTCTTTGTTCTGAAAATCTGATCAGTTAAATCTAGATTAAGCAAAATCGAGGACTATTTCAGTCCACGACCCAGAAAGCAAATTATCTTTAATCTAGTTCAAACATCATTTTAGGGTTAATCCCTGTCTGGGAAACCAGCATGGCCAAACTCTGTTGCATTACGGTTTTTAATCTTTCATGCAACCAAAAAATCTCCCAGAAGTTGATGGGATGACGCTGACATCAGTCTGATTTATTTTCTGCTCCTGCAGGTATTGAGACGACAGTCGTATACTGGCCAGTGAAGCTGAGAGAAAATGGCCGGGTGCTTTTCTTCCGCCTGCAGCTGTGGGACTGTGGAGAGAATGCCTTGCGTCGATTTGACCATTTACTTCCAGTATGTATGAAACATAATGCATTCACACAAGCTGTAAAAGAACAGCACAGTGTAATGATTCATGGATTATTGAGAAACTTGACAGCGACTTGCATCTATCGTGTGGAAGTTACATTAAGTTCAAAGCACTGATCACTGACAGAAAACTCTGACAAGAAGGAAAACAACAGGAACATGAGTCTAGCCAAATTTTGTATTTTTCAGGATTAAAAATAGTTGCCAGCCATTTCTCACCACATTTTTTGACAAATCCCTTCTGCCTGTTTCTTTCAGTCATGTAAGGAGCAGCTGGATGCCATCCTCTTCCTGTTCTCCTTCACAGACAGGACGTCATTTGATGATTTATCAAATCAGATTGCTAAATGGTCCGGGCCGTCTGACAGACCTGTGAAGCTGATAGTTGGCACCAAGTATCCTTTTGTGTGCGTGCGTGTGTGTGTGTGTGTGTGTGAGTGATTTTTCCTATATAAAAACTACTTCACTTGAAAATGTCTTCTAGAGATTAAATTCAAAATGCAGAACTTGACAACATAGAACCACCTCAATCTAGCAACAGATAAAAGATGTTCTGTTTTTTTTTATGCTGACACTTCTATGTTTGGGCTTTTTATTCGTTACTTTGTATGTAAAATGACACATGACGCAGCAACAAAGTGAAGACTAAGATCAAAATTTTCAGCTATATAAAATTTGAAATATATAAAACAATAACAGCTATAGCATTTTTGTGTGTGCGTGGTTCCTCTATTTAAGGGTGCCGAAGGTTTTTGGAAACACTCAGAATAAAAGAGTAGTTTCTACATAGTTACATTGTGTGCTGTGGTTCTTGATCAGTCATTTTAATAATGTATGTATCCATATGAAGATTCAGCACTGATGCTGTTTGGCTTTAAATGAGGCAGTTTGCAGTACATGGTAAGGTGAATGAGAACATGTAAACAAAAGCAACGAAGCCATTCATTCAGCTTTCGTTCACTTCGACCTCATTTTATCCCAGCACATCAAAAGTAAGGGGAGTATGGAGCCAAATTCATGCTATTTTGTCCTCAACATTTCATTCAGATTTGACCTTTTCATGCACAGTGATGTGACTGAGAGAGAAGTGAGGAGGTTCCAGGAGGATCGGGGCTTTCCAGTGCTCCGTGTGGGTGGAGAGGTCAGTGACGGGCTGGGCGATGTAGCTCCCCTCCTCAACTGCCTGGCAGAGCACCTGTGGCACCACGACTGTGTTGCAGCCAGCCACCACTCACAGCAAGACCCAGGGACTCTAATTTAATAGACTTGGGCAGTTGAGGTGGATCAGACACCTGTAAGGATGCCCCTGCACCCCTCTGTTAAGAAGGACATCTCCTAGCTGGCCTGGGATCTCCACAAGGAATTGGAATACGTTGTTGGGGAAAAGCACATCTGGGTTGCTCTGCTGCTACCACAACGCAGACCCAGATAAGTAGCATCAAAATGAGCGGATGGATTATTTTATCCAATGCTACAATCATAGCCTTCCCAAGATTACTGGTTGTGACTTCTCCAAAATGAATGTCCTTAGTTCTCTCATCTCATTTGAAGATCAGTAGAAGGGACAGATTTGCCCAAATTATTCTCTTTGTATGAGATGATTTGTTGCATCATGCTAATCTGATGACATGGTCAGTAATCTTTCATTTCTAAGTTGAAATTGCAGATAGACAAGAAACTTCTACTCTTTCAACCAGATTTTCACAGTAAAGAGGTCAACATTCTAATACAAGTATAAAATGTTTATTTGCAATAATAAAAACATATCCATCTCCCCTCACTGTATCTGCTAATTGTGACAATTTAATTTCCAGATGTGTCTAGTGTTGGGTGACGTGTTCTAGTGCCTTATCAAGAAAACAAGGAAAAAAAATGGTGAAATGATTACAAATCTTTCAGTGCAAAGAGTGAATACTTAGCATTTCAATAAAAATATGCCAATCTACAATATTAATACATAAAAGTTAAAAGCAAGCCAAGTTTGATACTTAAGATATGGATCATTGAATCCATGTATCCATTAATGATTAGATGACAACACCTTCATCCATGCATCCTTGTCTGACCTGTATGCAAGAAATGGACATGAATTACCAATCTTTGACTGCTGCATGGCTACTAAAATGAAAATCTTAGTTAATAAGTAAATATAGAAGACGATAGATGTTATGTTTTACCTTGTGTGTGTGGCAAGTATCAGGGCAGTCGGCTGTCCCGAATGATTCTGAGAGAGACGAAGCAGGAAGGAGTCCGAGGGCAGACCCAGGACCTCGGTTTTCAGCTGCTCAATGTGCACATGTGTGGGGAAGATGGCATGGTCCATCACTCTGAAACGCTGCTCCCTGACAGTTGCAGAGGGACAGAAAGATGGAGGTGTGAATGAGTTTAATGACAGCCCAGCAACACACAACAAATTCAGATCAGTTCAGTGTAATCCCAGGGTAATTTAAGCGTCTGGACATATGGAAGTGATGAGGATGTGAAATACTTTTTTGAGGAGATGATCAAAAGGTCATTGAAGAGGTGGAGGTAGACGTTGACAAATGTAGCTCTGGAGTTATGACTGCCCTCCACAGTCAGCTGTTTCAAGGGACCCTTGTGCACCAGAAAACGGCCACTTACAACCAGAGGCAGCGACTGGATGGAGGAAGAGAGCCAGTCTGTTAGGATGTACTGCCATCTGCATGTTAGATGAAGGAACTGACACATTTTGTCTATTATGTTGTGATAATCTGCTGTGTACCATTTTAAGCTTGATCAATGAAGCCTAATGTGATAAATCTGGGCATTTTAAGTGTTTGAGAAAAGATAAGTAGTTCAAGACCTTGACTTTGCCAAAATCCAGCAGCATTTCCAGGCACACCAGTTCCTCAATTTGCTTCATTTTCCGGACCCCTTTATCGCACTCTGTCAGTATCTGGTCGGAGCAAACACCAGTAAAAAAAAAAAAAACACCAGTGTTTGCTTTTTGAGAGTTGGCTTTTTTAACTAGGCCAGTAAAGCCTATTTAGGTTCTCAACTGACATAACCCATCCCTACCTTGCCAGGCCTCTTAATTATTTGCTCACAAGTCATTGGGCCGAGTAATTACTTCCAACGTATTTAAGATCACTACTAATCAGAGTACTTTAAAATAAGCCCATGTGTTGAGGGACCGTTACCTCATGAATGGCTTCTATGGATTTTTCAAGATTTGAAATCGAATTAGAGTCAGGCTCAGTCAGTCTCAGGATGCTCTGAAATAAGGGAAAATCCAGCATGAGACTTAGTTGACTTTTGAAACCTCACATCACATGCCCAGTTATATATGTAAATTAAAAAAGGGACATATATTCCAAATCCCATCCCGATTCCTACCTCCAATAAGAGTTTAAGACGAGTGAGTCTCTGAAATGGAAGGACAAGGAATGACTTGAGGCTTTGTCGCTGACACACTGGGTCACTCTCAAGTTTCTTGAGTGTAAACAAAAATCCCTTGTTCTGCTGCCTAGAAAGAGGAGACAGGAATGAATATGGTTTATTAACATTGTAGTGATATGGAGTACTTAACAGAGACTTACAGCAGCTGGTTAACGAGGGCCTCCTGGTACATCATGTTGGTCACATATGGCACATAGAGAGCCTGGAAAGTTGGGCAGTGCTGGAGCACAATGTCTCCAACCTGAGATATCACCACGCTCTCTCCCAGTCGAAGTTCGAGGTCCATGAGAAACCTAAAGGTAACACAATACCCAGTCAGCATAAACACCTACACAGTTCAAAACCATGAACAGGTATGAGGAGCTCTTACTTCTCACTGGCTGCCATCACATGACGAAGATTGGAAAACAAAATGTGATGCTCCATTTGAGACAGGGTCTGTTTCAGGGTCTTTGACGCATGGAAGTGATTGACAGCAATCTCAAGACTCCTCAAGTAGGAAGCCTCCGAGCCAATCAGCTCAAACATGGCCTGTGGAGACAACAATAAATTATTTTCACAGTTATTTCCCTCGGTGTGTCTCTGGCATTTTCAACATCCTTAAAACTCTAACATCACTATCACTGGATTTTAATTTCACTATAAATTATATAACTGAGCTCTTGAGCTTGATGTTCAAATTGCTGATTTTCTTTTTAAGCCCAGAGCTAGAGATTACAGTATTAAGCTTTTCCACACCTCCTGAAGGCAAATCTCTCTGGTGGTCAACCTGTTGAGCAGACCACAAGCCTTCACCTCATCCAGGTCTTGCCAAAGACTGCATGGAGCCGATCCAAGAAAGTAAGGTTGAGGTGAGCTTGGAGTCACCAAAGGGGAAGATGGCTGAGGGCAGGTGACCTCAAATTTGGTGTCAGGGGTACAAGGTGACTGCAGACCTGTGAGGCACTGGGAGGTTAGCAGTTCAGACAAATAGCCTTTGGTCACCCTGTTCAGGTTGGCTTTCACCGTTAGACAGTAGTCCTGATAGAGTGGGACTGCAGAGGGGAAAAAGGAGACCAAGACACTTAGTACTGCCCTCAATTTTCAAGTATATCTTAAAAACTGTACAAAGTGTAGTCATACAAGAAAAGTGAACTCACAAATATGAATGTACTTTGACTGAAAAGACACACCAAGCGCTGCAGCCTGAACTGGATCCTCTGTCCTAGGTTGCGGAACAGGCATTGCAAGTTCAGTTCAAAATATTTCTTTTGCTAGGGTGTAAAGGTAATAAATCTCTCATACCCTTTTCCATGTTCATCCTCATCAACTAATGGTAAAGATGTTCCATTGTTCTTTTCATCCCATCCAGGAACTGAGAACAGCTTTGGGACAGGGAACTGCATTCTTCGCAAATCACATGTGTGCATTAAGGCCACAGACCTGAGAGCTGAAGATATATCTATAGGAGCGCTAAGACAGGACAAGGGGATCCCACTGTCATTGTTCCACACAAAATGTGCTAAGTTTTGCAGATACACCATGTGTGCCTTACCTGCAAACTTCATGTTCATTCAGAGTTTCATCACTGTCATCATTAAGGTTTTCAGTACTCTGTGCACTGCTGTTTTCCTGAGGAGCAGCACCTGAAGGAACTTGCTCTGAACTTGAGATGGCTGATACTTGAGATTTCAAACTTTTCCCAGGAAGGCCATTTTCAAAGCAGGAATACGACTGGGTGATAATGTTACTGCTCTGACAGCGGCTGTCCTTGTCTCCTCTGCAATCAAACTGAGCCATCATGGTTTTATTTGGCCTGATGATTACACTGTCACACAACACCGCCAGCTGACAGTCAATTCATTTTGGTAATATGTCACAGTGCAGATATGGATGTTTTCTTCCTATGTAAACTGCCTCACTACCAGCCACATTAAAGAGTCTAAGCTCTATGCAGTCTGGCCTAGTATGCAACACCTAATCACAAAATCAGCTACAGGTGTGCTTCTTGAGAAAATCCTACTCATTTTTGCCCGTCAACCACAGCAACACTGACTCATGTAGCTCAAGGTGTTATTGCTGAATTCTGTGCTTATCTTATACAGCATGCATCAGGTTCTTTTTTGCTGCAGCACCTTCACTTTCTCAAGATTAAATCTGGGTGGACTCTGTCAAATGTAAAATTATTTTGATTTTTCCATGACTAAACTGTTATATTTCCATTACCTATATGAACATGTTTTTTTCCCCCTTGACCAAAATCTTAAACACACTGAGAGGTTTATTAGTCTTATTACGTGGGGTAAATGAACATAATATGAACAGAATAGAAAATAAATAGTATGCTTGGTGAATAGTGACTGATTTTTTTACTGAGGCTGACACAATTCTATATTCCATGAGTTCTCTAAAGAATTTATTCAATTCCCTTACTTTCCCTATCTCAAATAGACTTGAAAATTCAACATCTTTCAATAACCCAAGGGAACCCTGAAGGAAAAAAAATGGAAGAAAATGTATACTTAATTAAAATGTAGCCTTAATCACAACTGCTCACATTCACTTACAGGAAATACCAATGAAATAACTGTACTCAGTAACTACAAAGACTAGGTTCACTTTATTTGCAATTTAAAATTCCGTACAAGAGAAAAGTAAATAATTCAATCTGCCTGAACATTGTTGGTATATGAACCAGATAATGCAATTAAAAAATTGAATATATGATTTAATGACAAAACATTTGACAGCTGGAAAGGGGTATATTCTAACATATTAAAAATGGATATGGGTTCTTAAGATATCATCATGTATGATGAAGATTTGACACATAAAAGAACTTCATCTGAACAGAGGCTACTAACAGCTTTGTAATCTACACATTGCAAAGCTTTGCAAAGATGTGGAGGATGGTACATACAGTAGAAGTGACCCATCTGTAATACGCATACTGGATTGGAAAAATGCCATCTATAATCACATTTCTTAACACACATTTTTGGCTCATGAGATGTTTTGTGTGAAGACAGTACTGAGTATAAGGGTTGTTCAAGCTCAGCTTGTCACTCCACTATTTTTCACTTATTTAGAGAAAAGGCTATTTCTTGATCCCACTGAAAAATTAATGACAATTAACCTTTCTAAACTGTATCAGTTTCCACAATGTAACTTTTTTCTTAATCTGGATGTTTTAATTCACATATTGAGGGGCTTAAAATCAAACATGGAATCAACATGTAAGTTAATTAGCTTTATTTATCATAAAGTACTTATCTTCAAATGTCCATATTTGTGCTGAATGATCTAAAGTTTACCAGACAGAGTTAGTCTGATGTGGGTTGTATCCACGGAGCCATCATGGCTAGAACTCCCACTTCCAACATTATTTTACTAATCTCCATAATTTCAACCCTACACAACAATAAATACCTTTACTCAGGTCTGAGAAATAACAAAGAGGAAATTATAAGTGTTTAACATATTGAGAATCATACACGGGGCACTGAATAATATGATGGGGGTTGGGGGACAAAACAAGAACAAAATTATATCTACCAGACCAAATCTCATAAACCCATGAAATGGGTGGGCACCCAAAACATCTGCATGCAAACACACCTCACATATCTGCTATATCCATGAAACTAATACCAGTTGTTGGTTGTTCTTGGGTAGTCTCTATGATAAACCAAGAGACAGCATTTCCCTGTATGGTGCTTGCTCCCTGCTGAGAACGGATTGAGACATCTGTATCAAGAACAAGATTGCAGTATAAATAAGACAGATGCTGAGTTGGGAGGCTAGGGACTCACATGATTGGTTATGAGAGTCTAGGTGGGCACAGTGATATTGCGGGCTAGTAGTGCCAGCAGAGCTAGCTCCACAATTCCGTGGGCTTCTTCCAGTGCCTCTGCAGCCTCCCTGGCAGAAAACCCTGCCGCTTGGATTCTCTGGATGTGCTCAGCTGGAAATTGTTCTGTAAAGGGATTTGGAGAGGAGAGCTGGGGGACTGGAGATGTAGGCTGGGGAGCCTGGGCAGGAGGAGGGCCAGAGGGGGATGAGGTGTTAGACACCTCTGTGGGTGAGCCCATGACCATTGGCAAAGGGCTCTCAAGAATGTGCTCAGTCTGAAGGCCAAGAATGTCTGGGGTGTTGGCGCCAGAGGCTCTTCCATCTGCAACCCCTCTCCCTTGCTGCCCCTCAGGAGGCTCCCTGAACTCTAGATTTGCTGCAAGAGCAGAGGGATCCACTGGCTCAGGCCCACAAATGGTGACATTATTGGCTTCATCTTGCCCACATTGGTCTGCCCTCCTCTCCCAGGAGCCATCTGGAGACTGCAATGGTCCTTGTTCCTCCGCAGTCTCTGCCATATCTCTGCCCAGATGCTCATCCTGGCCAGGGAGGTCAGGCACAAGACACTTTGATGGTCCCTCATCAGATTCAGCAGCATGGTTGGCTTTGGCATCACATGGTTCTGCACCGGCTGTAATGGCAGTAGTAGGGGTAGGCTGGGTGTTCTCGGGTGTCATAGTGCTGGGCTCAGGGCCGGGGTTGTCATCCAGGCCATCTGCATCCTGTCTGCATGGCTGTGAGGGGGAGCAAGAGGTGCTGCGGTCAAGGGACTGAGCGTGGCTGTTGGACACCAGCAGTTCGTGAAGTTCCAGCAGAGCGGCTGCCAGCGACGGGATGCTGTCCGAGCTGGGGCAACGCTCTCCCTCGGGCTGGTCCCTCTCAGAAGGCTCTGTGTCCTCAAAGGCAGCAGGGAGCTCCATTTCAGCAGAGTCAGGATCAGGGAGCAAACAGACACTCCCTGGTGCAGCAGACTCAGCAGGACAAGAACCCAGATTCAGGGACAGGGGGTTGGGTAGGAGTTGATGTGGATGTTCGGACCTTTCTTCAACTTCCTGGCTCTGCTGGCCAGGAACACTCTGACAGGTCTCTGTGGCACCAGCTGTGCCAGACTGATCTATCTCTTGCTCCATCGGTTGAACGGGGGAAAGTTCCTCTGGCTGGGGCAGCGTGGAGCTGTTCACCAACCCATCTGATTCAGCATCCAACTCTGTGGCTCTTGGCAGTACCTCACCCTCTGGATCTCCTAAGGATTGAGTGCTGCTTGAAGCCTTGACTGCAGGAGGGCTGCATTCAGGAAGTTCTTCTGTTGAGGGACTCGGTATAGAGGGCAAGGTGGAGTTGCTAGGTACAGGGACAGGTTGAGGGTGGACCTGATGGGGTGCAGAAGAGGTATCCTCTGCATGGGATGAAGACCCAGGAAGCTCCTGGAAGCCAGGTTGGCCCAGCTCTGGTGTTGAGGCCTTCTGCATGGTGGCAGGGGCAGACTGAGAGCGATCCAGGGTCGGATTCTGGGGAAGGCCAGAGGAAGGGCTTTGGGAAGGGGAGGTGGATGAAGACATTTGGTCTAAGGGTATGGACAATGGGAATGGTGGGGATTTTGGTGAGGTAGTTTGTCCATCTGCAGTGTCTATTGTAAGAGAAAATGCATTTGAGAGCAAGAGTTAAACAACAGCTGGAGTTTATCTGAAACCTGCTGGGTACCATGACTTTGAAAATATGCATTTCAGTGTCCTTACCAGCTTCTGAAACACAAATATGGCATTGAAATATTAAGGCAATGATAAATTAATTGCATTCTGTAGTCTTCAAACTTTTGATTGCATATACAGTTTGCAACTTTAGTAGATTGTTGTTGTTTTTTGTTTACCAATTCTTAATATTTTCTAACTAATAAATAAAAATAAAGCAAAGAATTACACCAATTAACAGATCAGCAACAAAATATAAAAGCAAAATAAAAAAGTAAATGGCAATGGACTTAGCACCCTCTCTGTAGAGCTGCAGTACCTGGTTGGTAGGGCCCTCTCCAGCTGTCTCCAAATGCATCAGTGCTGTCCTGCTCAGGGTTAGGCACACACCACACACATCATGCAAAGGGACGGAGAAAGTTAGCAGTCACACACAGAGCATGCACCAAACTATCAGCCTTTTCACACACAGAGGTGAAAAGTGTCAGCCAAGAGAATTGCTATGGCCCGTGACCCGACAGAGAGGTCACAGCGTAATCACATAACCTGTCATCGAACCTCAGGAAGCTAAATTTGGCTCACTCCAGCAAAACATCTGATCAAATTTCTTAACAGCAAGAGAAAAAAAAAAAGACGAATCGCATTGATAGCAATAACAACATTAATGCAACCCTATCCAAAAGCTTAATCTCAGCCAAAATCTTATTTATCATCTATACTATCTACTTTTATTTAGCTGGTGGCCAGGTATCGATTTCCTCATGCTATTCTAAGCAAATGTAATTTGCTGAGGTGATGACATGAAGTGATCATGTGACTGAAAATTCAGATGACTGCGTAAATGGGAATCAAAAGTAAGAAGCTTAAGGTGGCACATGCATGTAGTTTTTTGCTGAGCTAAAAAATCAAAACAAAACAACAACAAAAAAATCACGGTAATATGTAGAACTAAAAGAACATTCCTTACCGCTTTCTTGTATGGATCTCTGAAGTGCTTCTGCCAGTTCTCTGTCAGCTATCTCATCTGGACGGGCATCTTCACGCCCCTCTGCCCCGTATGCCAGCCGGGCACACTCTGGCAGCTCTGCCTCAGGTAGAAAGCGAGTTTCGGTGCCTGTAGTGCCAATTAGCAGCACACTCCTCTTGAGGTCGATGGAACACTGAGAGAAAATGTGACAAAGGAGAGTTATTCACAAAACTCAGTGACACAGTAGTGTGTGACACCACTGCTGTAGGCATTTTCCCAATTCAAAAGCAGAGATTACTGCCTGTTTTACCACTTCCACTATTTTGGCACCACCCACTTGCTTTTGATCACTTGCATAGCATACACCACTGCACAAAAATACAACTTGCACAAGCAGGGCTGGCATAGTCCCAAATTATGATTATCTATGTTAGAAAATTTTTCCAATAATCAATTTATCTGTTTTAACAATGTGTTTCAGTGCCATGCTTGGAGAGAGGGTTACTTTATTACTTTATTTTTCCAAGAGCTGCAATGTCTCTTAATATACTGCAGTGATGGTGTATCATGATGTGATACAGTACGTCTCTTGGTATCAAACTTTATATTGAACTTTTTTTTTTTTTTTTTTTAAATAAAGGGTCTGGCTCTTGGACCTGGCAGCATTAACTGTTGCTTTAACACGCCACTTATACTTTATTACTTTATTTTGGTTAGTTTTTTTTTTTGTTCCAACCTTCTCTCAGAGAAAGAGAATGAGTGACAATCACTTTACATGCAATATTCATCTACATCTATGGTCAACTGTGGGAGTTATGGAGACAAAGTATGGGGTGTGAAGTATGAGGTTTTTACACATGTGTACCATTTAAGGGCTATTCACATTTTTAAAAAGAACTTTTTAGCACATAACCTTTTAGTATAGAATCTTTGCAGTTTTATACATAAGGCCCCAGATCTTTTTGAGAACTTAAAGGCAATGGGATTAAAGAGGCTCACACCTGGTGTCTCTTCAGCATATCAAGTCCAAGCAGCATGTCCATTGGCTGGTCCTCCAAGATGGAGAAAGAACAAGGCAGGAAGTCCCCCTCTATCTGGACCTGAGCTAGATACATGGAACAAGAAACAAGAATTTTAGCTACACTAAAACATCATGTAAAGACATGTTTGGACTTGTGCCCAGGTACAGTGTTGCTCAAAGAAAATACTTGAAAAACATGACGCCCACCCAAATGAACTCTGCCGATGATCTTCTGGGTGCCTACACCCTTGGCGATCCCTGCCCAACGGCGATCCACCAGACGCATGATGTTACAGCGCTCAGCACATGCTTGGCTCATTATAGTCATCTGGGCTCCTGAGAAGAACATCAAATTCCATGCAAAGTTTAATCCTGACAAAAGTCAAATAAGGTCTATGCAGTGCAGAGGACAAATATAATTATATGTTCTAAGCTAACAGCCCCACTAATGGTCTGTGTAAGACACCAAAGTGCATGTATGAGCTGTCTGAGCAAATGAGTGACACTGTCATGTTCAGGGGCCTGTGTCATTTGTAATGCAGTGTTTCCCATACATTAATTTATTTGTGGCAGCTTGCCACAAACAAAACATCACCCGCCACAAATTGATTTTTCTATTTTTTGGAGTTGCGTGCATCATACTCTCAACTACAGGATGAATTTACAACTCACAGTGGGAAGTCGGAGCTGATGCATATGTGAATGCAACAGTGGTAAGGAGGGAGGAAGAAGTGTGCATTAAACATTAAAAGTTTAATGTAAATATATGTAAAGGCCATGCATTTACCTGGCCATAGTTTCACGTCGGCATGCCCTGCATATAACCGATGACTTGCGACACCGACACGCATGCACACCCACACAGTCGAGTGTATAACTGATACTTGGGTTTACCGACACACACACACTCTGTCTCTCTGTCACACACACACACACAATACTAAACATGCACCCTAAACATCCTTCATGTATTTTCTTAAGAATTTATGCACCCCTCCACCGTCCGCCACAGTCTCACTGTCATTCTGTGTTTCCCACAGAATGAAAGTAATGAGGTTAAATACAAAGTTTATAGTGGTGCAAAAATGTTCACACCAAAGTAGATTCTACACAGCTAAATTATTTAGATATCGTGCTTGCCTTATATTATAGTGAGTATATTATATGACAGCGAGAAGCTGGGTCAGTTTTACAACAGCACAACCTAATTCTGCAAAGCTTTAGTCAAGCAATCCTGTTATTAAAAGTGTCCTTGGCTTTTTCTGCTTGGGCTTGTTGTCTTACACAATTCTAAGCTGCTACAGCTCTTCAGAAATTTACATTGGTAGTAAATCTGTTCAATAAACTAAATTCAAGCTCAGCAGATGAAAACAATTGTCTTGCTCCAAATCGCACAGGTTACAATAGTAAATGTTTTATCTCCTACATTGCTACTGTATCTCTACCGTTTTTTACAGAGAGAAAAGCCAGGGTTGTTGATTAACTGTTGTACTACTGACTGAACAGTGTTTACCCTAGCTTTTTTTCACACAACATGATCTGGGGAGTGCATTTCCTGTAGCATCAATCCTACTGTGTGACTATAGATATACGAGGCCTTTACTATAGGAAGCAGTGTGTCCGTGTTCTTCTCACGCTCTGTCTGCAACCACATGCTGTATGTAAAAAGCTTCCTTACCGGAAGTGAAACCCAAATGTCTCTCAACTGAACATGAAACCAAACTGCAAGCCCTGGACTATGGGATGTAAATGGTGAAGAGAGTGGTCAACTGACACTGCCGTCTATCGAGCCCTGCACTATCACTAGCAGTGCTAAAATAAACAAAAGGATTCACTTAATTGAAAGCTATATGAACATCAAAACTATGACTTTATGTATTCTAAGCCCAAGAGTTCAAGGCAAATGTCTATTTACCCTTACATGACTGTACCCAAATATTTAAATTACTTTATCAGTAAATTATCATCAGAGTACAATATAAGCAGGTACCAATTTGTCTGTGACAGCTCATGGCTGGCTGATAATGTCATTTAACTTTTGAATGCCAAACACAGACACCACGCAGCACACAAATACATTAGCAACACCATTTTGACTGCTCATGGCTCAGAAATGCATGCTTTTCTACAGCAGAAGATGATTTTATACTTATTACCTGAGTCAACAAAAGCTTTCACAGGGTGCCCATTGACTTTGCAGTTGATGTAGAGCATAACCACCTGTCCAAAACTTTCTGGAGCCTCCTCCATTGCAATGGTCATATTTTCTTCCACATTGTGCTGCCTGGAATGTTCGAAAATCCAATGGTAAGAATTTTCATATTTCATAACCTTTTCTACTTTACAGAATAAAATATGCTGCTTAACTGTGGTGACACAGCGGCTCTTCCATCTCTGCATTTTTATGTAGTTCCAAATGGTACTGTCAAAGTCACCATAATTGTGTTAAAATCACCGATGAACAAATTGGTTAAGCAACAGACATTTAATCATCTCTGTGACTGCTA